>JADANM010005043.1:360775-371741 GCA_026213755.1 Eurema hecabe | reverse complement strand
TTCAAAATACATTTTTAAATTTATCTCTTCCTAAAATGTGGCACCAGCCCACCCTGAATTCTTAAGTTTCGGACAAGTTCATGAATATAAATATCCCAATTTGTATTTATAAACGAACATGCCTTCGCCGATGTTCTCCGTTCAGAATTAAAGTCACATTCAATTTATGCATCTCGCGGTGTGTACAGGAAATCATAATTATTCTGTGGTTCCGCGGTGACATCTGTCATTAAAGTTTTTTTGGCGGGAACTCGCTTTGCTACGTCATGTTAGAGGGTATTAACAAGCGCTTTGTTCAGTTCGTTTTAATTGTTTGCCAATTTACTGGCGGGTATAAACCTTAACCAAGCTAAGATGAAGATAACTTAATTAATGAAATATTTATTTACGTTTTCAAAATGTTAGTTTGTCCGTTAAGGAAATATCATCGCGATCGTTTAAGGCTGGCATTACACTCAAAACTCTTGTGGTTTGAGTGTTGCATCGATGTCTACTATACATCAGGTGGCTTGCCAGAATACATGCATATCTTAAGTACTGTATATGCATTTACCATAAACTCAAATCGATTTTTAATTTACCTACTTTTATATTATATCACCGCACTTAATATGTAATAATCATAAATTAAATTGTTATTGACAATTTCAAGAATGGTTAAGGTCAAAATTGCAGCCTTTTATGGTCCACAGCCAATAGTATCGTAAACCATGTGCCTTGAACTTTAATGCTATAAAACACTTAATTTAAAGACATGTCCACTATATTTTTATAAGCGTTTATAATATTATACATAATAGCAACATTAAGTTTTTAAATAAAGTTTTTCGGGGTGGAAACCCTAAGGTAGGGCAATCAATCTTAATTAAACTAATAAAGTAAAATAATATGATAAAAAGAATAAATTTGTAAGATTATATACCCTGAATCTACTAAACCGATTTTAAGGATCTGTTTTTAGATTTTGTTCGATTAGAAATTAATAAGTGGCCATTTTTATCAATGTTTATAAATACCCAAGCAGTTTCGGTCGTTCTACACGATATTAAAAACAGTCTCATTAAACAAGCAAAAGAAAACTCTCAAAAACATATTTCTTTGTTCAAAAGAGTTCTTAAAACATTAAACTTACTTAAAGAACATGAACATGCCATAACTAGCGATAACCATAGTGCATAAACGCATTGTAAATACACCGGGTTATTTCTGCCAGCAATTGTTGTTATAATCAACAGCGTTCTCGTTAAGTAAACAAACACGACCACCATGCGTTCAGTACACCATAAATATTTTAAGCTTTGCTAGTTTAGAAATGCGCGCCACACAACGATATATCGTTTATTATCTATGGCTGATTTGCGCTTTATCTGTGGTGCGTATATTTTTAGGCCTCGGGGTTTTTGTTTTGGCGGTAAAGTTTGACAAATAATGTTATATAGACTAAAAATGTTAAATTTACCTTATAAATGTGAAAGAATTGGAATCTAAGAAAAACATACGAATTTTGATGCGATGCACTTGGGCGACGATCTATGTAAGTAGACAAAATTGTCTACGTTGAAATGGCTTCACTCTGCGTGCTCATAATGCAGTTCTAGGCGTTATTATTCTATGTATCTGTAATCTTAAGTTGTTTACCCGTATTTAATTGCATCGCTCATTAAGATGTACTCATTAAGAAAGTTACTGTGACATACTTTTTACTAGGAAATTCTAAGCGTAGTGTAATTTTGTTGCTTAAGCTTTCATTACATGAAATGAAAATAAATGTAAATTCCGTCAATTACAGAAACAAAACAGTTTTCTTTTTCAACTTAAAATAAATATTTTTATAATCCAAGTTCTTGAAACAGCAAAGTGTTAAATATGTATCTAGTATCTACTATATAGGTGTGAACGTATTTATTATATGTAATCTTTCTCTTTCTAAAGTAGGGACGGCTAGTTCTAGATTATTCAAGAACATTGAAGATGTTGTAAGAAACGTCCAACTTCAAAACGATCGGCAACCGTATGCGTCTCTTTCTCAAGCAAGGAAACAGACAGAGACAGACAGGGCATCACAACTACGCAGCTATCTTCTTTCTCATTCTAAACCTATGATGACTAAGACCCTGGTACATCTGTGTTCCCGCTCGATTACCATAAACTATTTAATCTCGTCTTATTTGAGTCCCCTAAGGTTATCGCTAAGTGCTCCGATCTGACAACAAATAAATGTTCAAGTCGTGGAGATAATTTGTAATAGCGTATTGTTTCTTTATCGATTCAATTGTTGTTGTGCGTTTATTATTCTTATTTACAATGTTAAATAGTTTGGAGTTAATATTTAGTACTAGCTGCTGCGTGCGACTCTGTTTGCGTTTACTTTCATATGAACTTTGACAAATTTTAACCCTTTTTTTTCCAGTTAAAAAGTAGCCTATGTTACTCTCCATATTTTCAACTATATATAACGACTATGTATAAAAATCAGGTAGATTGCTTGTTTAGCTATGGCGTGAAGGAAGGACAAACAAACAAACAAACAAAGTCACTTTTAAATTTATAATATTAGTATGGATTACACATATAACTTTCCTCTTGAATCACACGATCTTTTAAAAAATCTGCATGTGAATCGGTTGTGAAATTTTATAGATTTAAGCTTACACATGGACAGTCGGAAGAAAGCGACTTTTATTTATACTTAGATGTAACTATGTAATGTAATAATTAGACTTTACCAATGTACTGATATTTTATAGTAACTTATGTGTATATTTTTCGATACATATCCTCAGTTATTAACAGAATAGTCTCGTATAGTACGTTCATATCTTAATGCATTTGTTTTATGGTAAGTTTTACGATGACCGTCCCCGCCGTAAGCCAGCCGATACTAAATCATTTTGTTTCGTTTTCTTATTAACTCGATACTGGGTCTATGTACGTGTGTTAATGTAATTGAATTTTTATATGAGAGGTGTATAGGTTGCATTCCAATAGCCATTTTTATTACGAAAACATTAACTGTTATTAAGTTTTTGTTCTGTATGCAGTACAATTGTCTTCGTCAGGACCCTTTACGATTCGGTGGTAGACTGCAGCCTACATTCTAATTAAAAAAGCTTAATTAATCCTATGTTAGGGCCCCGGGACGGATATTGGTAACTATGACCTAATGAAAGTCAAAAACCAGTGAGCAGAACTTTATTTATTTTAAAATTGAACTTATATCGTGTTGCAATACACACAAATAGCGCGAGTAGGCTGTAAACTACCGCCACCTATTTATTGGTTGGTACAAGTACTTACATTCTGTTTTAAATAATAATAAAAATTAAAATATATCAAAAATTAATAGTGTGCTTGATATTCTAAATTAACTATTACTTTCTTAAACTGTATAGATAGGAATTAAAGAAAATAAAAAACACGCAACGTCTGAACACGGTACTCACGAGTTGTCACGTCGAAGTGACGTCACTCGAGCGCCGACGCGTACGGCGTAGACGTCAGACGTATTTGCATTTTGCGCGCGCTTTTAGTTGAAATGCCATAAGAACCAAACTATCGATAAGTCTCACTTATTCCAATTTGAAACAGGTAATTATCTTTTGTATTTAAAAATGGAATGTGAATGGAATGAAACCACGACGACTACGAGTTTGAAATACATAGCTTTGGAATTAATTTTAGAAATATTCAGTGGTGAAAGCCATTGACTTCAGTGTCAAGGGCTGTAGGTCTAATCAGAAGTCTTGGTGTTGTCTACACATATATTTATTAAGTACATGCTTTACGAAAAAATATATTTACGAAGGAAAAATATGTAATTTATCCGTTATTTTAGCGTAAGTAAGGCCGAGTATAAAATGTCCTTACCATATAAAAGTTAATAGAAATGATGACTTTATTTATAACCATAAAAATTGACTTATATTGACAGGATGCGGGTACTAGGACTCCCCCATACAATTATTTAAACCCTAAAATCTAAGCTTGAGTGTAGGAGCACTACAATATGCTTGTTATAACAATGGAAAGGAAATAATTGAATTGGGCGTCGACTTGCAAATAATTCAAAGGATTTCTTAAAAGAATTCTCTTTTTTAACTTAAATTTATTTCCGAAGTTTTTTTTATGAACATACTATTCGCACTCTGCCGTTTTACTAGCTTTCGTGTATTTAAATGTATTCAAGCCTATTTCTCGTATAATATTTTGAACCAAATAGCCACGGGGGCTTTTTCGTGTATTATTTAAAAACGTCTATATCCTATGATACTAATATATAATGTTATCTTACAGTAAGAGAATATTTTTTTAAATTCTTTTGATACTTTTCTAGGTGTTTTACTCAATTATTAATTAACATTTCAGTAATTTATACTCCCAATAATATAAGTGCACACATAATTCATTAAAAGCTAATATAAAAATAAATAAATCGGTAAAGCGAGTTGCCGATTATTTTCAAAAGGGCCGGTATTCGGTCGACTGTTTAATTTAGTCGCAGTGTAACGCAACTTCCGGGGTCTGGTTTCCTCTTCATCAGGTGAACACTTCACTAATAAATATAACTTCATTTTTTGTTAGCTCTTGGAGCTGTGTATATTTTGGATCATGTTAGTAACGTTAGAATTTACTTTAATGGATTTGGCCGGTTTTTAGTTAAAACACTGTTTATAAAAACAAGTTTGATAAAGAAAAATAAATAAATATCTGTCCCATAGTATTTGTACGTTAATAAAACGAAACTTTAATAACTTTAATGAAACGAAAAAAGTATTCATCTTTGTTTCTATATTTGTTTTAAATAAGGAGACTTTAAATAAATTAAATTACTTATGTGGTGTTGATATTTTTATTAGCTAGATTCTTATTGGAAAATATTCTCTCCAATCGTCTTAAATAGATTATAGTTGCATATCTATAAGACTACATGTCAATTGAATTTGTCATATTTAAATAATTAATTGAAAATCTTAGTTACTGGCACTTTGATGTAAAAAAACGTACTTATTACAAAACAAGGACAACCATATAATTCCCATTTCATTCATATATAAGTTAAAAGATATTTTCGAACGCAGTTCCTAATTTAAAAATACCGTTAAAATATGAAACACCGGAAGATCTCCGATGAACCAAAGGTGTCGAAACGTAGCAATGTCTGTGTGGAATTAGTTCTAACGATTGATTGACGATTTGACGGATAAAATGGCGGGAAAATCATTTTGTTCGTACACAAATTAAAAACGTATTATGTCGTTGACGTTTTAACCAGATTTATCAATTTAATAATTGTTTTGAAAGTTAGTTCAAAAGAATTTTTAATTTAAATTAAAGCTATTCACTTTTAGAATTCTATCCTCTCACATGGATCATAATTCGCACAGCTAGTTCTTAAAAGTCATAAATGTCCAAATATCCAAAATTGAGTTAACACTGTAAAATTTTCCCTTTTTTAAGGACTCTTTTTTAAATCATCGACTATAATGTCAGCGCCACTGACATTATAGCGTTCAGTGCAAAGTTACGACAAAAATAAATCTTTAATACGCTCTAGTGAAAAATTTAGATAAAGACTTTTATGACTTTATAGAACTAGATGTGCGATATTAAAAGCTTTTTTTGTTAAAATAAATCATTCCTAAAGTAATGCGTTTTGTTAAACAGATACTAATAAGATGTTAATATTCATTAGTAATGGCCAAAATATGCAGATAATATTTGGAAAGCGTACAAACAATACACCTAAGATAAGTTGACGTCGAGAATGCCTTGTCAAGGCGAACTGAGGATGTAGATACTAGAACCTTATTAAGGAATTTAATTGACAGTTTACATTATCTTTGAAATTCAAACAATGGCTCCTATAGGTTGAAGTTAGTAATATATCAAAATTCAAACTAAATCCAATAACAAATGTCACTTTTGACATAATGTTAGTTAAATTTGTGGTTTTTTGTCTGTGTAGCGTAGTAGGTATTCTAAATTTTGCGATGTAAAAATTAAAAAAAGGCGTCTATGCCCCCAAATTCCCCCATTAGCTGTTATCGATGTTATTTGCGGATATAGCCCAAGATTCTTTCTATAGGAAAAGGATTTTTAAAATTTGGTTCAGTAAATTCAACTAGCCCACGTCAAACAAACTCACAAACTAAATAACCAACCAATACCATTTGTTTGAGCCATAAAAGGCAATGTGCGATTTCAAATTTGTTTTCACATAAAAAGTAATGACGTCACGTATTTATTTAATTAATAAAATATTTTCCTGAAGCGAATAATAACAAGGTTTCTTGTAATTCGCCAATTGTTCGTTGTTTGAACAAATGTTATTGTTTCGAACGTGAAAACAGCTGAAGTGACAGTTTTAAGGTGACTTTAATGGTCACGTTTTATCGTGTTTGTTTTCCACATGCCTACAATTTATAATATAAACGTTTTAAATTAAGTTAAACTAGAAATTTAACATATCAGTATTAACACAGGGTCATAGAATTAGTATCTACGTCATAGAACTCGTAGTAGGTAGTAGGTTTTATTAAGGGAACAAAACACTAAGGGATTTTTCCTTACGTAATGAAAGAAAAAATTGCGTACTTAAGGAATATTACTGAAAATACTGACTGAATATATGAATTTTTTAAACGTTCTTTGAGTAAACTTAACCAAAAAAGTCGAGCGCCAAATTTGAGAAGGGTGGAAATTAAGCGTCATGTGCAAACCGTGTTCTCATTAGGCTAATTTCTCAGAGCTTTTTTCTGTGCTTCTTCACGCTCCTTTGAACTTAAAAGCTGATTAGCTAGATCTAAAGACCACACAAGAGACGTAACACATATACATTCTGTTTTGTTTTAATTAGAAGTGTACTTAATTGCTCATTAAATATGGTTATTAAAATATCTAATTTATTGATATTCCTGGCAAGACCAAAAACCGACTCACCGGCCGGCTAATAATTCATAGTAGTTCCTTGTCGATATTTAATATACTCGTATGTTCAGTCCCGAATAAATATCTTAAGCTTGACATATAATTCGGAATTTCGGAACATTTTGCCTTCCTTAAAAAAGGGAAATATGTAAGAATGTATGTACCTATATAAATAAATATACCTGGTTTTCAATTATAGCATTTTTCGATATTATGCGGGATAATGCGTAACATTGAATGTTTTAACTACATCTTTCTTCACTCCTATATCGTGAACTCTTAAAATTACTAAATAGTGCTTTCGTTCGATGCTAATTACATGTGCAGGGCCCCAAAATTAAGAAATGTTTTTCTCTAATTTGACAATAATGGAAATGTCGCTCTATGCTCTGTAATATTACTATTTAACCACAAGAAAGTGGAAAGTGTGAAGAATAATTTAAGTTAGGTATGATAGCAATCAATCAGCAGGAGAAATGCATCGGGAGATCAAAGAGATTTATCCGTCAGTTACGCGAGCTGCGAGCACAAATATTTTAAGATCTGTTAACTCCTATGCATTTGTGGAAGTTTTGTTTGAGATTTTTGTTTCGTTGGTGAATGGAGACTTTTATTTATGACACTTTTTCCTTTTTTTGAAATATTAATAATTTAATCTTAGGTACAAATTATTTTATCGAAGTCAATTTGTTGAAACATAAATATTATCTGGTTCTTACCAGTTACCACTTACTAAAACAAGTGGTTCTACGATTAACTAAACTTAGAATGTAGCTTAACATGTTTGTTTCAAGTAAAGCCACGAATCCACGCTGTAAGAACTAACAAAGTGAAGTTTATAAACAAGCGGGCTACAATGGACAAAGCAGACGGAAGTTGCGTGAAGTATAAACTGTTTCGGTCGTTCTCAGAAGCTTGAGCGGCTGTGGGTCGCGTCTAGACGATGTTTATACGTTACTCTGTGCTCGTGTTACCGCCATTTCGAACACCTGGGCTGACGTTTTTATGTTCCAATTTTGAAATTGTGTTTTGACGTAACTTTTTTTTATTTGTTGTAGGTCGAAGGTTGGTTGGAGAGGTTTTATGTTGAAAAATAATTTGTTTTCATTGGAGTATTAACTATTAAATGGGTTATGATTTTCTATTTACATTATACATAGTTACTGTTAGTAAATACTAAATACTACAGTACGATTATATCTATATTTGTTTATAAAAAACGTTATAAAAATATACATGAAAAAAAAAACGATCAACTAAACAATTTGAGGGTTAGGTATGCGTTTATTGCCTTTGATATCGCAATAATCTAACACTGAAAGGCTGGATCTAAATTACTGGGATATTTTGGCCCGTAGCCAGGATATTCTAACCGTTCAAATCGATCGCGTCTGCAGTTAGTTTATGAAGGCAGTGCAAGTAAGGCCCTGTCTAGACGCTGCACCCAAACACTAAAATATAGAATAACACGTGTTTACTTACTTGGAAAATAATAATTCAATAATAATAATCGAGAAATTGATAGGTATTTATTGTTTTTACTACGCACTTTCAATTCTGATTTTAAATGAGGAGTTTTATTTAAGGTATACAGTACCTATAAATTATACCTTTTATATATATAAAATACTGAACACCGCTGCGCCGTTAAATTCCTGTTATCTTTATTATCTAAGTCGCATATTAGTCGCATACTCAACACAAAAAAAAACAAACAAACTCGTCAACTTTATATATTACTTGATAGCATTCGTTTGTGTTTAAGTGCAAAAGTTCAAAGTATGTTAGCTTTAAGTTTTTTACTTTAACTTGAAGCGTCATTCACCACTAGTCACATTAAGTTATAGAGTTATATCGGGATAAGTTATTTTCGTGGTTATCTCCGTCTTGCCTAACCCAAGAGCAGTTGTAACATCTCATTGGGGAAGCTATTAATATAATTGTTATTGCGATAATGACTTTCAAAGTCTTGACATTTTTGTTATAAACATCCTTAATTATGCACAGGAGAAGCTAATTTAAGCGTATGTAGTATACATTTTTAACTATAATGTATAACAAAGTTTTATTTAAACTTGGTTAAAGCCAATTATTGTTAGTCTAGATATAATTACATAATATGACTATCATTTACTTGATATTCATTCAAAATCCAATTTTAATACAGATTAATTAAAGTGTTCGTCAATTGCCCTTAACATTTAACACTTAAAATACATATTGAATTATATTAAGATATTTCTTTGATTACTACTGGAATAACATTCAAGCGCTTTATTACGTCACTTGCCAGGACGTATCACCAAAAGTTACCATTAAAAACATAATTTAAATAAAGAATTTTAAAGTTCGGTGTTTTAAAAATCTTTATCTAGTAGTGTGTATAGATAAAAAACTTCAGCCTTATATAAAATTCCATTTCTGTTTCATACTTCAAGATATGAGGTAACCTTGTTCTATCTTAACTAGAACTTTAAGCTTACCCTAGCTTTAAATATAATATGTTACCCCTGTAGAGCTCTAGTCCAGTCCTTAGAAGTACGTCAAGCACAAGAGCCGTGGGAACGCCACTTGACAGATTCACTGATTTAAACCTCACTCACTCATTAAAACATTTATGTTATATGTATGAGAAACTTTTTTTTTAATGTTCATGAGTTCGTAAGTTGACACTGATTTGTAGCTTAGTTGTTTTACTCTTAATGCTTCAATACTGACAGGCATATCAAGTTTAAGCACGACTTAAATTTATTTATTTATTTACTTGTGTCTTTGGGAGAAGGACACCTGATTGTCAGCTGATATTTAACTCCTATTATTCAAATTATGCATCTCTCACACTTCCGCCTCGAAAACACTGAGCCGATTTTGGTGAAGTTTTGAATCGCACATAAACTCTATAAAAGCTTGGGGAAGGACTTGCATTAACTTATTTACCTTTAGGATAATCCACCATTAGTATTATATAAAACCAAATAGTTAAATTTTCAGTTTCCCGTCTTAGCTAATTTTTGAAGAGTGTTTAAATTAAGGAAAAATAATTATTATCTAATGTAAATCGGCCTTAGGAATGCTATATACAGTCAAGTCGTAATAGTAGTTTTACAAAAGCCTCAAAAGGAACTTTTAAATGTTTTGTTATGAACAAATTGTAATATTTTAAATGCTTAAATTTTAACTGTACCAGATGTTGATTAGAAATTTCACTTGTCTATAGAGATTTTGTTATGACTGATACATATTCATACAGAGTGAATTTCTTTATTTATATAATTTTTTTAATGATCTTTTCTTTCTTGAAAATTTACGTGCAAATAATCTTTTTAATACTAAAGACCTATTATATTTTAGGATTGATCGATGTAATGATTCCGTTTTACAGTCGATTGTAAATACACAACAAAGTTAGTTTCTTCTGTCTGTCTTTTTGTAGTATGTATGCTTAAAACTATAAAACTACTTAATCGTTTTTCATACGGCTTTATTAAATATAGTAGACTGAATCAAGGTTCATAGGTATGTATAAAACATGCATAATGTACACGTGCGAAGCCGGGACTGGTCGTTAGTTATAAAAAGAATATGTCATGTTTTCAGTTTTATTCTCAGACAGTACTAATCGTTAAGTCAAGCTAATTATTAAACAAATACGCTTTAATATCTATTACAAGTTTTAACCACCTTTAAAAATGAATGAAACCGTATCGGTTTGCAAATAGCAATAAATAATCTAATAGGGGACTTTCACACCGCATTGTGAGTATTATCGATTGCCCGGCGTTGCTCGCGCGAGACAGGGACGGCACGACGGGGGAGTGAGCGAGAGGGACTGAACAGATTGATTCACGGATGCTGGGATGGGATTATGCGTGTTTTAGACTATTTATGTTTTTACGTTATAGTTCTATATTTTCAATTTTAACTTTGTTTAATATTAAAACGAAAAATAGCTATATTACAATCGTCATTGTTTCGAAAACCGATGAATATGGCAATTTAAATATGTATAAAATTCTACAATGATTTTTTTAACACTTTG
>JADANM010005043.1:324998-360375 GCA_026213755.1 Eurema hecabe | reverse complement strand
CAATTTAAATATGTATAAAATTCTACAATGATTTTTTTAACACTTTGAATTCAGTATAATTGTAACTATAAGAAGTCGTAAATGAAAATAATTTTTATTCTTACAAATTCCTAAACGTTTGAATTTTAATTTTTTCTGTTTCTTGTAGAATATTAATTTTCAAACGAGTCATACATAAACGTAATTTATTTATTTACTTTATTTTATTTTAAAAACAACAAAAGATGAATATTAAAAATTCTTGTATATTGTAACATTTTCTTCAAATTATTTACGTATATAGATATTTAGCCCCACAACGCTTTTCACGACTTACTAAAATACTGTACTATAGGATCTAGCATTCCAACTAATACGTAGCTCAATTTAATGAATATAGACATCAACTACGTTGGAACTGCAGACTGATAAATGATAACGCCTGCATCTGCACTGACTACTACAACAGATATTGATCTTGACCTTTCTCGCATAGCGCTCTCCCGTAGCTCGCGAGCCCGGCTGGAGTCTGACAGTCAGTGTGTACGAGACCCCGCGCGGTGACCGTCGTGTGTGAACTGACCTTTATTATAAGTACGATACTGTGATATAAGTGGCTTGCTTAAGGATATAAATAAGGTATTTTTATTTCGTATATTTTTTATAAAATTCCCTTTAAATGTTTCGTTGTTGAATTTAATTAACGTAGGAATATTTTTTTATATTTTTATATGTTCTTATTGGATTTTATTTTTGTTTTCACGTGAATTGTGGACTGTGAAAGGTATTTTTAGTTTTTGTTACAATAAAATATGAATTTACCTTAAGGTTTAAATGGTGAGTGTCTTATTAAGTTTTTGCTAAGAATTTAAATTATTAATACGTAAATCTTTCTCGTGAATTTAATTTCCTTATTATAAACGGTCATTGTTTTTATTTAAGAATAATTTAATATTTGTTGAATTCGTCATTGTACATTTCTTGTAATTATTTTTTTTAATTGGCGGTAAAAAGAAAAAACTTCGTCAACTAGTCGCGTCATAAATTGATATTTGATTGAATGCCTATAAAATTCTAATCAATTGGCCATTAACGTGTTTTTTTGACTTAATTGGTGAATCAATTATATCATATATAGAATGATATGACTAATTATTGTATTAGAGACCCGGTTTTTAATTAATTTTATCACGGGCAATATTATGAAGTTAAACGTATGAGATGGAATAGAAAATTAAAAAGTAAATGAGAGTTTTTTGTAAATTTGGTAATGTTGTAAATGTAATTAATATAGTCGTACTAATTAATATTATAATACAAAAAGGTAAAGTTAGTTAAACTGTGTTGTTGTATGAGTTAATTTGTTGATGATCTATCCATTGAACCAATTTTAAACATTATTGTACTAAAAATAAGTCACAATTTGCTCGTATGTAAGTATATTATACATATATGATCAATCTGAAAATATTGTATATATACTTTTGCTTGATAAAGTCAAAGTGTACCTAATATATCTTTATCAAAACTAGGCTACATATTAGTAGTCACTAGTCATAGAATGAAAACTTTATATACTACATGTAAGTTTTTTTAAAAGGCAAAATGGCAATTCTAAACACCAGCGTTAAAACTATCGTTTCTTCATTATGATAAATATTTAAAATGTATATAAATATATAATGAAGTACTAAATAAGAAGCAAATTCACTGTAATATATTAATTCTGTCTGTCAGTGCGTCTCGCACGTCGTTAAGGCCGGATGGGAAGCCATAGAAATAGAATAGTTTATTTTGTGTACCTCAGTCGATAGTTAACTGCACATGTACGGTGCATTACAGATACCGTAAACATTCCCTTATATGTTAAACTAGCGACCTCCCCGGCTTCGTTCGCTTATATTATGCATGTATTATAGATGTAAACCTTTCTCTTGAATCACTCTATCTATTAATAATTGTTATACTACTTTTACAAAAGTAGGTATTATATGAAAAATAAGGCCCTTAAAATATAAAGGCAGCTTTAATAACGAAACATTAAAGCAGTGTATATTATTAAAGAACTATATTAAATCTATGACAAAAAACGTTTCATTAAATAAAAACGTGCCCTAGAATATGAAAACCGAATTCTAAGATCAAAGTTCATAAAACACTACAAATTTATATTGAACAAAACTATCTGTTGAGTTTATCTTTATGTCAGAATTTGATGCGATTTTTACGAATATGTAGATAGTTTATAATTGAACATCGGTAGAGTAAATGTTAAATATAATTAACTCCGGGCCCAGAGGTATTTTTCACAAAATAAGGTAAATAATGTTAGTAAGAATAGGTACTGCAAATAATAGTTTTAACGAAATAATTTTCACCGTAAACTCACTCATGATGTAATTCTAATTATTACGCACACAAATATTGTGTTAGTCCAGATAACAGTATGACGGCAAAATAAACGGAATAAACCGATTTTCTCCACTGATAAGCGTTATCAAACGTACCTGCTTCTCGATAACGAGCTCTTGGCGCAAAACCTTGGTCGGGATGCAAAAACTTCTATACATATGAAACTAGTTATGTTTAGCTGTTTCGCCATAGAATCTTAACACGTAGAACCACAATGATAACAACGCAAAGTGAAGCTATTTCAAAGTAGACAATTTTGTCTACATACATAGATTGACACAGTGCATCATTTAAAATATCCTTTTGTTACTAGCTGACCCGTGCCCACTTGGTTAGACATAATGCTAATAATCGTTTTTGATCTTTGGGTTTTTTACATAGCCTATCACACACTCAGCAAAAATGTGGCCTTCTATTGGTGAAAGAATTTCTAAAATCGGTTCCGTAGATCTCGAGATTGCCCCTTACAATTTAACAAACACACAAACTATTAGTATAGATAGGTAGATTGATATAATAAGACTATTCAACAACTTCTCTACTCGGGGAAATCCACCGAGCGAAGCTAGTAATACTAATAAAACAATATTTCTATTGTTAATAGAAATAATGCGTTCATTCATTCTCAGTTTAAAAATAGAGCCCAAAAAACTGCTGCCTCAAAATACACACAAAACGTGATCATATCGTCAACAATTCGACTTTAAATAACCATTTGTTGTGTCTAGGAACTATTGTTTTTAAACACTTGGTATTAAAATAACTGAAACATTAATGTGTAGGTGTAGGCAATGTTCAACGTAAAATATACAACCTATTACACCCAACTATTTACTTAGAAAATAAACCACATTAGTTTGATACTTGAACTGTTTTTAAAATTGCAAACGAATACAGTTACGGTTAAATGTTTTTTTGCAGAGAAGTAAAGGCAGCATAGCTTACGATGGTTTTAAGCACTAATTAATTTTGATCCGATTCATTTAACAACTTGTTATAAAAATGTAATTGGAAAAATCTTCCCATTAGTCCAATAAACTTACTCAGGGAAAGTATTCTAAAAGCTAATCAATCCAAATTTTCATGCAATTCAGTCATATTAAGCCTTATAGATTTCTTTTAAAGTTAAGAAGTACCCTCTTTTAAATCTGCATTCTTCTAGAATAGTCGTGTGTTAATTCAATGTCCACTCAGTCTGTGGTCATTCTTGTCATGACATGTTAAAATAGCCATGTCTTCTACCCTTCGTCGTTAAGTCACGGTGGAGCACTGACTGATAAAATTGATACCAGCTATCGGATATCTGTGGTCTTTTACATTGTAATCGCTTATCATGTAATGTGGCATCAGCGTCTTCACGTGGCTACTAATCAATACTCCGATTAAGTTAAGAAATTGTTTTATATCTGAAAGGATCCTTTTCGTTCTTTGTTACTGGTTTCTTAACAGAATTATCAATGTTATTGCGAATTTGTCTCCGTTCTCTATACCTGAATCGAAAGTATGCTAGGTTTTAATCCAAATTAAATTTATTGAGTAATTAAATTTATATAGTAAGGATGCTAATGTCTTAATAATATTTTTTGCTAAACATACATTTATTAAACATATTATATCGTGATTAGGTATACCGTTTACTGAAGTGTTCTAATTTTATTTCATAATATACAATATATACTTAGAAGTGCTTTTAAGCCATCTGGCAACCCTCACTTCTTTCTACATTTTCTGTCAAAGGCGCACGTCTAGAAAGCCCTTTGTGTCATACACAATCATGACAAATACAATGCTATATTTACATCTGATTTTACGAGAAGTGGAATCAAGAGCTTTACCAAGTAATGTTACCAAGTCCAGATAGATGCA
The DNA here is from genome assembly GCA_026213755.1 of Eurema hecabe. Taxonomy (NCBI): domain Eukaryota; kingdom Metazoa; phylum Arthropoda; class Insecta; order Lepidoptera; family Pieridae; genus Terias; species Terias hecabe. The sequence goes on along the minus strand of JADANM010005043.1, from coordinate 356,118 downwards.
TTGCAAAACCGGGATTAGTGTGAGCGAGGCCAGCCGCCGGTGACATTTCGATTCATCACGCCACCACTTGCGAAATATCGTATGTAATTAATTTTTACAGCGTGTAATTCAATGGACTGCAATACTAGACAGGCGTGACTGGGAAACGAGAATTCATGTAAATTCTTAGCAGTTGTGAATGCTTTAAGTTTTTTGGTTGAGTTGGTTCACACATCGTTGCTATCTATACTACAAAGATAAAACTAGATTTATTCATCTATTATTTGATAGGGCCATAGACCAATTAAAATAAATTAATTCTTCCAAAGCTCGACGAAAAACATTAGACTAGCCGTGAATCATTACCAAAAGAAGGGTCCATAGGCGACGGTGACCGCCTACCATCAGGTCACCCGTCTGCTTCGTCATTGGTCCTTAACATTGTATAAAAAAGAAACCAGGTACACCACACCACTAATTACAAAAGTTAAAAGAAATTGGACATGCGTGGCGTATAGAAATCGCTTGTCCTTCGTTCACACGAGAAAACTGAAGCATTTAGTACTAACTTTAAGCTTTTAATTAATATTTCGCCACCTGACCTTCCCAGTTACGGGCTGGTCACGAGTGGACCAGCTCGCGTGTCTCATAGACATCGACAGGCTAAATGATGTTGTAACACTAGTAATACTTAGTTATTAAATATCTAAGCTGGATCTACACTAAACGGTCAATGTAGTATATTCATAAAATAGCTGACCTGTCCCACTTTGTTGGGCATAATGTTAATTATCCTTTTCGGGTTTTTATATAGCCTATGACGCTCAACAATAATGTGGCTTTCTAAAGGTGGAAGAATTTTTAAAATCGGTTCAGCAGATCCCGATGTTACCCCTTACAATTTAACTAACACACAAACTTTACTTCTTTATAATATGAGCATAGATTACATTGGAAACAATGATGGTTAAGGATAGTGAATACTGCATATTTTATTAATTAAGAATTTCTAGATCAGGATCGGATAATGAACCGCGGATTTAGTCTTCTTACGTTTAATTCTAAGGTAATATATTCCCGGCAACAATATAAAAAACAAATTCAATATTATTCAACTATTTAAACTGTCAGGAAGAGGATCTGTAGAAATATTGATAAATATTCTAATAATGTATTCCTAAAAAAACTTAAGTAATCTAATAAGTGATTATAGTCAATTTGTTGTGAAAATACACGAATGGTGTAAATTAACTTTTTCATTCGCGGCTTTGCAGATATCTTCAGTACTACAAAACAAAAAACAAAAATGAACAAAGTAACGATGGTTCAAACAGTGGAACCAATTGTATGGATTCATTGTAACACTGACCGGCTCCGAAACTACGAAAGGTCAACTTTTTCTATGAAAACACTAACACGCACCATTGAGCGGTTTGATGCAACTCTGACGAAATGTAGTTATTGTCTTAAAATTTGTTACTGTACTTTCAAGGAACCTATTGATGAAATATTAAGTGCTTGATGATTTCAATTCTGAATCCTAGTACATTATGTCATAAACGCGTAAGTTTGAAAGGATGTATACAGTATGTGAGAATGTTGGTAGCTCTTTTACTTTTATTCATGAGAAATACTTTTGCGGATACCACGTCCTCCTGGGGGGTGAAGAAGGTCTTTATATCGGAGTTCCACAAGGTTGCCCTACCGACTAACACCCACCGGCATTCCGGAGGTGGACACAACAGGACGCACGAGTCAATCCTCCGCGATGCTAGATCGCAAGAGAAGACCCTGGATTAGCAAAAAATATGTCTGTTATCCTGTTATTTAGACGGAAACCAAAATTGCGGGAAAAAAATCTGTGGGCTTATAATTATCTGTGTCATATACATGATATAGGGGCTACACGTTAATAGACGTCGTGTCTGAAATATCTGTCGAAATTTCCTCGCCGTCGCGATCACTGATCGGTATAATAACAGTTCTGTTCCGGTGATATTTTAATAGTAACAAATCACGCTACAGGGAAGTATCGAATAGCTGGTATATCGGAGCGTGACGGAAGAAATGCCTACCTATAGATATTATATCATCTGAATGATTGAGATTATTGCCAATTATTTGGGTATGAAGAGATGATTGTATGCCTTAACAGAAACATCAAAGTAAATAAAAATATTATAGGCTTATGTTAAAGTCTTTTTAAAGAGCAACTTACTAAGTTTATTGCCGGTTCTTCTCTTAGCCTTTAGCAGCAAGTTCCTCTTGCCGGATCTTGTCCGTAGAAACTGTTTTCCGAATCATTGGTACATAATTGTCGTCGTCATCGAATTGTTACCATTTTTAGTACTCAAAGTACTACGTCATTATAAAATAACTTTAAAAAACTATCCATCTAAGGCCATCTACCATCATTGCCAAACTTTGAATGAATTTTATTCTGTTTAATTCTATAATTTGTTCAGAACTTTACAATCTCTATAACTTTTCAACCATCATTCATAAGGGAGGCATTAAAAAAAAAATAAAAACATTAACCACGTGCAAATAAATATAACACTCATTTAAACGTAAAGGTAAATAAATATAAATCAGAAAGTGAAACGCATTTAGCATAACGAGTGACCCCGGGCCGTTTCTACGGGCAATAAGTAACGCCATAGTGTGTGCTTACTGAATTATTCATCTTAGTTAAGTGTACCATGTTACACTGGGTATTGCGGTTTCGTTTCAATACTCGTAACCCATATGCCATGGTACTCTTTCGTGGAGAAATGCTCGCGCATGCCTACAATCCCGGAGGTAAAAGAGTAGTTTATGTCGGTCTCAAACCGACTAAAATCCCACGGTCCCGCGTTTAGGCGGAGTTACGGGTGCTCTGAGGGACTCTTCCGCAGCCCCGATAGTATATGCCATGGTATGGTATCATAAGCTGATGACATGAGGCTGACTCCACTTCGAGGCGCCGTTTTTGCGTGAGGGTGGGCATTCGATCAAGCCCAAAACATTGAAGAACGTCACCAGCTTATTCACGCAGCTAGTGATCTCCTGCGTATCTGTATTGTTTAAGTACTTAGACCTGTCAAGTTGCCTGGAAGAAATATCTTTTTAATAATAGACCACTGTTGGTAAATTCTATAATTTGTAATAAAGTAAAAACTTTATAGAACGTAAATAAATATTTCATAAACACAAATAGATTTGTCTTAAATTGTATGCAAATATGATAGTAAAAATGTTGTTTACAAATAATTGGAGTGGGCTGCGCGTGCGCCGGCGTCACGGCCAAGGCGAGATAGTGATCAATGATCTATGCCGATTGCTTATGATTTATGCGTTATTAATTCTAATTGCACTACTTTGTTGAGTTATATTGTTCTATAAAAGGTATTTTATTAGCATTCAATTGTATATTAAACATGGGTTAAAATATATAGGTAATGGACGTGTATATTTCTATCTAAATATTGATTATTTATTTAATTATATAATCTAATTAAATAACATATATACTACACATAAAAAGTACCATAAATATACATCTTATAAATCTTTACGGTTTAGATTTATAAGATGTATATACATATGTTATTTAATTAGATTATATAATTAATGGAATAATCAAAATTTAGATAGATAGTCCCATAGAAAAAATTCTTAAAAGCAACGTCAGAGAATTAGTCGGATAGTACGCGGATAAAATATTATATATTTTATGTCAGAAACACACCAATGCTTACATTACTACGTGGCATTGAATTAGCTGCATACAATTGTCATATAATTGTAATTATATTCCCATTACTTTAAATCGTCACTTTACTGACAAATAGATAATTATAATCTCGGAATCTCTTATAGGATACATAATTGTAGTGTAATAATATGACGATACAAAAGTGTTACTAAATATAGCCTAGTTGAATAAAAATATGTTTGACTTTAACTTTGATAGAAGTTGCGCCTCGCGGTTTCGTCTGTGTATCTGTATATGGGTAATGTCATAAAAAAGCTAAGCTTTTAAATGAATGATATCAGCAAAGTGGCCGACACAACTTCGTACAGGAAAGCGATATACCATTGTAGAGGGATTTTGGGAATACCTATCACAAAATAATCATACAACTATAAATATTGTATTGTAAAATATTAAGTACATAACATTAGTTTAACGGAAAAATAGAATTAAGATGAAATGTAGCTTTTTTAGAATATAAATTTAGGCTTATTGTTATGAATGTTGCTATCACAAAAAAGAAACCCTTTAAAGTTAATCAAAGGAGTTTAGTTATAAAATGTTTACATTTAGTTCATTTAGGTTAGTTAAAAACAAGCTCGTGTTTCCTAAAAGCAATTAGTGTTAGTGGTAATCCCTAATGTAAGGTGTGTCTGTCTGTCCGTTAATGAGTTAGTAACCTAATACCTAATGTAGCGATTTCTATGTGTTGATTATGAAAAAGTTTTGTATGTAGTTTAATAAGTTTAATATGTTAAATTTGTTTTTTTTTTGTTACAGATACCTGGTGTTTGGATAATGCATTTTGGAGGAGTTTAAATAATAATAAAATTGAATTTGGTAAGTACCAACTTTTTTTGAGTTTCTAAAAATTTCGAAAATGTAAATTACGTGCGAGGTCATTGGGTCTATTCACGGATATTAATAAAATAAATAAATATTTTCAGGACATTTATACACAGCGCCATCTAGTTCCAAGCTAAGCCGAAGCTTGTGTTATGGCAACTAGATAACGGAATAAATTACATATACATTACTTTTCTTTTGTAAATACATACATACAATACATAGCAACACCCAGACCCCAGAAAAATACAAATGTAAATTACAAATATATTTTTCCGGTGTGGGAATCGAACCCACGACCCTTTGCGCAGAAGGCAGGTGTGTATTGAATTATTTTAAGCTAGATTAATCTCTTAATTGCCCTTAAAATTACCTACAGCTACGGCAGTAAGTGGCGACCTTATCACTTAAAAATTTACCAGTCAAACATTTATAAGTAATGCTTATTACGTATTAACTTAACCTAACACAGTTATTGTAATTTAATTCAAGTGTCAATAAAATTTTGTCTAAGATCTACTAGTATTTTGCCCGAGCTACGTTATTATTCTGTTATTTCAAACTAGAACGGTTTTAGAAAGTGTTTTTAAAAAAGTTTGTATAACAAATGAAAAAGTAATGTGATGCTGACATACAGATAAAACGACCCGGTTGTGTTCTTACGGTAACAATTGAATTTTAGAATAATAATTTCTTAACTCGCTTAAGCATTTTCTAAGTTAAATTTATTATTTTTTTGTCTTTATCTTTCATTTATTACATATTATTTGCAGAAAGACGGGTTTCCTATTCCTTTTTTGAATTTATAATATATTTAACTCCCGTAAAATATGCTCTTGCTATAGCTACCGAACTCAATTGTAATAAAGAAACCCTGTTGCTTTTATAACTTTAAATGTGTTATGATTGAAAAATCCTTTAGATACAATAGTCCTATGAATATATATTTATTTCTTACTTACATTACTTACATACGTGCATGTGCACAGTTTTGATTCAGACATAATTGCACAGTTCAAAACTGTGCAGTATAGAACTGTGCCATTTTAACTTTGCGTGTGAAGACTAGTCAGTCAAAAGGCCGTTAAAATAGTATTTATATAACTGACCTAGTGTAATCTAGATGCTAAGCTCGGATTACTGACGGCCGATTGTGACACACTGAAATACATTATGTAAATATATATAGGTACCTCTATGTGTCTCAACGCGAACTGAATAAGGAATCTAGGATAACATGCGTTGTGACGTCATAGTTATTATTTTAATTAAAAATGTCGTGGGTTTTTTAGGCAGTGTTTTAAGTACTTTTTCCGGTTTTAAGATTATTTAATTAAAAGTAAATGCATATATTACTTTTTAGTTAGATATGAAATTTGTATGATGTATTTTTTGTCAGTTGTATAGTAAAATGTTTAATTTTAAATGTGCACTTCCCTTTTTGCATTTTTAAACGAGCAACTATGAGAGTTAATTGCCGATTCTTCTCTGCCTTCGAAACCAACGCAGATGGTACATAATTGTATAAGCTATGACGATTCAAAAGTGTAACTATAGGTAGCCTACGGCCACATACTCATACGCAAATTAATTTTAAACACGACTTAAGTCTTGTAATTTTGACAGAATTGTATGGCGAACCGTCAAATCGGACCGTTTTAAGTTGTTCTTAAATTTAAGTTGCATTTCAGTATTCCGGCACTAGTTCAATAAGAATATACTTCACTATCATTTAAAAAGTTTGTTGTAAGAAAATAAAACCATATACCGTTGCATTAAGATTAAAAAGACTTGTAGTTTTGTACGTGTTTATGGACTTTTAACCTGTATATAGACAGATTGTACTGTTTCTATCGTCATGTCACGTGGTGGGTGACAGTTAATGAGTCAGGGCGCGGCGTTTTGGGCACAACTCCGTCTGACCCCAGTCTTGCTGTGACACATTTTATAGGCGTTACGTATTATTATTCATAGCGAGTTTTAGAGTACGTGCATTTGGGATACTTTTTATAGTTATCTCTGTGGAACTACGATCGGTGTTATTTGGTCAAAAAGTCTGGGTTAATGGTAAGACGTTTTATTTTATAAAAATTATAATTATTATATGGCTATTGAATTTTGTCGGTTTCCTATATAAATTCGATTCACGCACGTAAACTTTGCTCCCATTTTTTAATCTTAATAAAAATGTAGATTGAAAAAAGTAGAATTCTATATTAAAAGCATATGATGATGAACTTTAAAATTTACTTTATAAAAAGATAATATTACTCTAGATTATATGTACCAACTAAACAAAAAACAATTAGGTGTGCAAAACACTCGGTACGTAACGAAATGACGTTTAAAAGTTTTTGTTGCCAGTTATCTTCTCTTTATTTTGGAAAATAATTCTTAATCTTAATCAACAATAAATTTAGAATATATAATTGCCAAACAATAGAAGCAAAAGGTTTCATAACTGAGTTCTTAGCATCGTTAATAACTTCAAAAACAGTTAATTATGAAATTAAAACGTATTACGTATAAACATACGAGTATTACGCCTACGGTGTGGTATAAATGCCAGTAACCCACTCCAGAACTGACAAGCTCTGCGAGTGTTGATGGGCGGCGATGACCACTTTCCATCAGGTGGCTCGCCTGCTAGTTTGCCCCCTATGTTATAAAGAAATAGGTCCGAAATAATTTTAATTCCTTGTTCATGATTATTATTATTATATTAATTATTATTATTAATTTAGCCTTTAAACATTACATCGTATAAAACAAAATCGTTCTCTCTGTCCCTATATTCCTATGTATGCTTTCATCTTTAGAACTACAGAACCGATTTTTATGCGGTTCTCATTTTTTTAATAGATATACGGCCAAATACTCATACGCAAATTAAATTGAAGCACGCCTTAAGACTCGTAATTTTGGCAGAATTGTACGGCGAACTGTCAAATCGGACCGGCTTAAGTTGTACTTAATTTTAAGTTGCGTTTCAGTATTTCGGCGTTAGTGATTCAAGCGAAGCTTTATATCTAATATACATCCATTATATATGCGGGTTGTAAGATATAGTATTAAAAGATAAGCGGAATGAGATCTGTCGCCGCTTTCGTTACCAGTCCGATTAGACGAGAAAGTGTGTTTGTTTGTGTGTGTCAATACTCAATACGCAGATATATCTTTGCTTGAGTTTTAGCTAACAGCTTTCCGTAATGTTGCCAATAAAAATAAATAGTTTGATTACTTGTATAGGATGAAATAATTATACATATTTGATAAAATATACCTTGATAAAATGGGAAATAGTAAGTAGGGGGTATTTTATTATTTTCCATTTTTCTTTTTTCCTCTATCTGTTTGTTTTGCTTTTTTTATAAGTATCTGTAGGGTATTGATAAATTATTAAATTTTGAATTTACGAGGATCATTTAAAAAATTCAGGTTCTTTGCTCTAAAACGTAAGTTTTTTCGACTGAACTTTGGAACGTAAGGAAATTAGAGGGGACGGGATTCGAATGTGTGTTCTTTTTGGTTTGAAGACAATTGTCCTAAGTGTAGTTCCATTTCAGTTTGTTATACTTTAAACCATGGTGTATATCAACATCAACAATTTTACAAAAATATTTACACGGTTTTTTTGTCAAAATTAAGTTCTCCATAAAAGAGGAAATAAAAAATGTTCATAGGCTTCAATTTTTTTTTCTATATAATTGAAGTAGTGTCATAATCCAATGTTCGTTAACAATCGCGGATGGTCACTCGGTGACGCAACCATTTGTTCCGCTTTCCGACTACAGAATCGTCTAAATCTTGGTAACCACGATTTTCATTTCTTAAGGATGTTTTGAAAATATTTTTTTTACGAAATTGATTGGTCATCATCTTCCATGCTTAGTATTAAGCAAACCTTTCCGCTGTCTGTCTGTTCCTAGCTTTTCACAAAGTTTGTTAAAAGTCAATTTCTTTAAATCCAAATTTTATACTATTATAGTTAGTTCATCATGAACTTTTTCTATTTTGAAACGGGTAATTAAGTATCTTATTTATTCTTTTCTGCGATATTCAAACATATACATAATTTAATAAGTTGATGTGGAATTAACCAATTAATTGATGGGTCTTGAACTTGTATCTAAAAAGATGTATGTAGCATGTACTTATTCCGACAAAATTTTCCGGCTTCGCTCGGATGTATTATGCAATGTAATAAATTGATATGTAAGCTATTCTATCTTTTAAGTTGGATCAAACTGCACATGCATATTTAATTTATAGTTTAGAGTAAATGGTGGACGAACAACGTGACATGTAATTAATATATATTATGATAAATATCCTGTGTCTACGAAAAGGGTGGACACTGCAGTCACGTCCGAATCGCGCGCCCAATTAAACGGCCACACTTTCACGTGCGCACGCGCTGACAATGCATATTCATTAATCCACCTCTTGCGATTCTGTGCAGCGTGCCTGCTTAGCGCATAGCGGAGAGATGCAACGAAAATGTATCCTATTTTCACTGATATCCCTACTTAAAAAAAAATCCACTATAGCTGTTTTGTTTGGAAATTTTCATTTCACTTCAAAACGACAATAATAATTGACCAAATTCTTGCTCACGTATCATATCATTAACGTTAAAGGGCAATTTTCTTGACAATACTAGCACTGTACCTATACTTCGCCTGATGCTGCGTTCTTAGTTGTAAATAAGCCTATTAAAACCTTTTCACACGTGCCTTAGAGACACTCCGATTGAACTGATCGAGAAAAACTTGAGAGGTTTTTCAGTGGTCACAATAAGCAAAATATTTGGTATTCTAAATTTAAGCAATACCCGTAAACTAATTTCCCCACCCATTCAGTTTAACGATCTCAATTATTATAGCCAAAAGGTAGACGCGCAGACTACCAAAACAACGAAGGTGTTAGACGGTCTCATTGCATTCCAGTTAGGGCATTAAGTTAATGAAGCCGTGGTTTGTCCGGACTTCGGTATAAATAGCGAATAGTTGTGTAACGACGCGTCAGGATACGTCAATTAGCCGGCCATATTATTGTGAGCGTAATTGTGGCTAGGTCGCGCCTAACAGCATTTATTATTATAGGGTTGCCAACAGTAATTATCAACCAACTTCACTAAAAGAACTCAATCCCGATCTTTGACGCGAAAATTGATAAATCGCGTGCCCTTTTTATTTAAAGACTAGCAACCCGCTTCGGCTTCTCTCGTATGTATTATGCATGTATTATATGTACATATAATTTTCTCTTGAATTAATATACCTAATTATCTTTATTGAAAAGAAACGCATGAGAACCGGTTCCTTAGCTTTGAAGATTTAAGCAAACATAGGGACAGATAAAGCGACTTTGTTTTCCATATAGTGATAATCCTCACCATATTATGATTCTATTATAAAGGAAAACTAGCTAAGAAACCTCATCTGGTAAATTTCAGCTAATTGTGCACTAAAAGCAGTTCTTTAAAACAAAATTAAAATCAATCCAATAAAAAAAAACATTGTCTGTGAAGCCCTAGTGAATAAATGACTGGCGATCTTGAAGGGCGATTAAAGTAATTAATGTTAACCGATAGTTATTGACTACCGAAACTAATTTATAGCATTCAATGAGGCGATAATGCGCTTATTATGGATGGAACCCGCTATTTGTTTATGCAATGGTAATTGCTTATAAAATGTTAAGATTCACGATCACATTTAGTAGGAAAGTAAATCATACTAATTTATAGTTTCAGCTTTGAGAAACAAAAATCACTGGCTTCGCATCTTTTAATTTCAATATTAATTTAGAAGCGTGGAACTTGTTAGTTTATTTAAGTTCGTAACACATACATTTTATAAATATATGGGATACTACTACTATTATAAATATAAAGAAAATGATTTGATTGCGTATAAAATAAGATTTCGTAATTTGTACAAAATAGCTGATTCTCATAGTCTTGTTCTAGTCTTAATGATTAGGTAAGTATTCAATTCGAATCCCAAGCGAATGTTTTAGGGCAAAAATTATTAATGTATAGAATTAACATTAATAATTTTCAACCCATATAGCAGAAGTCAGCACAAAACATATAAAAGCACAGAAAGATATCGTTTAAAGACTTATGTCAACATAACAAGCCCTTTCGAGTTTTAAAGCATTATTCTCGTTTCCTGTTAAATTACTTTTAACTTCGACGTAACGGTAGCTACTTACAGCTCGGCTAGGTAAAGTTTTTCTATCTAAACCTGTTGAGATAACTGATATTCTTGGACACTCGTTGGATAACGCTGGACAAGTAGAAAGTGGCTCCGTGCTAGGATCTGTGACTCAACTAATTTGATGAAGATCAGTTCTATTGATTTTCATTATTTTAATTTCATCTACGTACGTACTAATTTTTTTGGACAACCGACAAGAGATTATCTTTAAAAATTAGTTTTGCAGTCTATTGAACGAAAATATATTCAAAGTAATCAAAGTATTGTTAAGATATTATAAACTACAAACCATCTTAAAACTCAAGGATTTTATTAAAAGATGTCGCGAAAAGGCTTTCATATTGATTTTGATGTGATAGTTAAAACATACTAACAAACACATCCAAGTTAGTTATTTTATACATATATGTATAGAGCACTATCGATATATTCAAATTTCAAGCTAGACAATACATCGTATGTATGTATGTATGTACTTACAAACTACTAAACTATAGTCCTTAATTGTATTTTGTGTTTCTACCAGGCTATAATCATTAATGTTAATTCGTATGTTAATCTTTATTCCTCGTATAACAAAACAAAACGTAAACATAATTAAAATGTTAAACAAACAGTTACGTTAGCCGCAGTTTTAACCACAAACGCAATAGAAAAATATCTACTATAATATCTATCCCACTACCAATTAAAGTAGTAATACCGCTTTATTTTAATACCAAATGGGATCCCTTCAGCGTAGCTTAATCCTAACCTTAATTATAAATAAATTAAAGTTTAATTAAACTTAAAAATCCATAACCATACTTAATCAGATTAAAATAACAATAGCAGTATCCAGTCTCAGTGATTGGCTACGTCCTATAAATGTTTAAACTAATAATATAAAATTCAATTAACGGTGTACACGATTGAAGTGTTTAATCACTTTAATAAGTGCATGTAACATTGATTGGAGTCGATTTAGATCGGAGGTCGGCGCGGTCACGGGCGCGGCGTGGTCACGGTTTTGCGTACGTATAAATATGTATAGATATAAATAATTTTGCTATACTTACATAAAGTTAACTATCTGTGTAACTAGCTGTACGTAAATAAGCAATTGTAACAAAATATAACAAAACGATACTTCAAATGTAATCTAAATATAATATATAATTCAAAGGTGACTGACTGACATAGTGATCTATCATCGCACAGCCCAAACCACTGGACGGATCGGGCTGCAAAATTGCAGTGCAGGTAGATGTTATTTATTTATATAATGAACACCAACAAGTAGGACAACAAATTATGATAGATTATTACAATTTCGCACCAGTAAATTAACAATTGCCCACTTAATTATAGGTGCCCTAAAAATTCGAAACAGTCGATACATGTATATTATGTTTATGACGTAGGTATAAAATCCTTTCTTAGCGGATTGCTAAGAAAGGATTTTGATCAATTCTACCCTCAAGGGGATAAAATAGGGGATGAAAGTTTGTATAAAAATCCACGCGGGCGGAGTCGCGGGCAGTAGCTAGTTCTATTATAATTTCCATATAATCAAAATACTTTTAAAATGATGCAACGCAAAGCAAGCAGTAACAATTACGCTTATCGTAATTAAATTATTGTCTGATCCGCTTCCTACATACACGTACCGAAGGTTAATTCAAATTAATGCGATAAAAACATTTACAAAAACCTGGACCAGTTCAAAAACTAGTTTTCAAATGCTATCGTGCCTCAGGGAAAAAATACTCCCCTCTGTAATCGTTGGCGCATGTATCCGGCCAAGAGGCATAAAGTACGTGATGTATTTGTTTATGGTCCAATATCATTATATATTCATAAAAAAATTTAAACATGTCTTCCTTGAAAATGTCTATAACTCTATATATGGAGGAACTTTTGAAACGTCATGGTATTAAAAATAGGAAACTTTCCCATACTATGTTTTTTATGCTAAATCACATGTACTGGAAAGAACTTAGATACTATTGATTAAAAAAAACATACATGAACAAACAGATTTGTTTTAATCTAGCAATATTGAACTTGAATTACTACTTATTATTCGCGTCCTTAATTTTTACCCCGGTAATTTCTGTTTACGTTACTTTACGTTTACGTTAATACCGAGATAAAAAGTTTCCCATGAGGTAGTTCAGGGTTTAATCTGCCTGCATGCATAGGCATGAAGATAGCTTCAGCCAAATCCATTCGTAGCTTTTGGTTGAAGGAGTAACAGAGTCCTCACCAAGTATGGAAATCTATATTCTATTCAATCTTTCAAAGATCTCAGCTTTTAATTTTATATGGTAATATTTAATAATAGCAGTAACACGTTGTAGCGACGCATAGAAGCATCTGGAACCATGTGTTAACTGCTGCCCATCTGACTATCGTTTATTAAAAATAACTCGAAATAATGTATATGTACTCATAACATTATCAAGTGCTCGCAGCAATATACCAGTTCATTGAAGTTTGTAGGGGCTATTATATCAGGATTTATTAAAGCTAACAGATAATATTGCTGTTTATAGGTCGCGTCACGAATCTTTAGCGCTGAACGAAAACTGCGCAGAAATCAAAAATAAGGTATCGAGGTAACGGCGCGGCGCGCGGGGCGCGTGATCGTCGGGTGCGTGAGCGTTGATTGGTTGTCCCAGTCGTGTTGTCTTTTTCGCACCAATACGTCACTTACAAGCGCGATTCTACCGATGCGCAGCTATTCCCGTCCAGCGCTAAACTTAAATGACGCGACCTATACGTACATAAATGGGAAATGAGACTTTTTTTTTCGTTACAATAATGAACAAAATATCATATCAGTATAGGTATGGCTTAGATAAACATATTCCTACTTAATGTTATAAACACGAAAGTCTGTGAGGACGTTCGGTTGTTTGTGACGCTTTTATGGCTTTTAGGGTTTGGCTACAATTGGCATGTGGATTATAACTTGGATAACACGTGATTTTGTATCCCTGTATTGCAGAATATAGCTACTAATGCGCCGAGTTCAGAATCGCTAATATGATATTTATTTGAGACTTAGCAAAATATAATAACTTCTTCTAATGTCTAATTAAAAAGGCGTACTATGTACATTAAATGAATATATTGAAGATAAAAACCCTTGGAATGATATTTCTTAACGCTCGTGGTATGGTGACCTTTTTTTAAATATTATTATGATTACATTATTATTAATATTATTATTATTATTTACAATTGTATGTTCTTATTTTAAAAAGAGCGACTATCAGACTTTCTTGCCGGTTCTTCTCTGTAGAAACTGCCTTCCGAACTGGTGGTAAATGGTTTGTAATACCATGACGATTCAAAAGTGTTACTAAATGTAGCCTAATTGAATAAAGATACTTTTGACTTTGACTTCACATCTAACCACCGGGGCCCTAACGGCCGACCAATCAGTTGTTCAACAAGTAAAAAAGTTACATTATTGTTAACTAAAAAAAACACTATAAAACTATCAACAGTAAGCAAATAGCGACATTTGGGGCAATATACGTAGATTGGGGACAGGCCGCGTTTCCACGATCTGGCTCATATAAGTGTATATGTATGCGCTCCATGCCAGCCCATTGTGTTGTGTGCTCGTGATTAGTTCGAGGTTGATAACAGTAATAGCGTATTATAATAGTGAAGAGGTATCTTGGAGTCGGAACGTTTACATCTATTAGAAAATTCATAAAGATATTTTTAACGAGTTATTAAATAGGGGCATAAAAGGCTGACGTGGTGGTGGTTCAACTTTCTAGAAACTGGCGTCAAATAATAGAATAAGTAGTTGTGTTGTTGCAACCATTACCTACTCATACATACACGAGAGTATTATTGCTTTATTACTTTAATTATGTATTAACGAGAAAAGAAAAATCTATACTATACGTATTTGCTTTGGGGTTCTGTTTATTTCCCTATAGCACTCATTTTGAATAGGTATATACAAATAGAATGCCCTCGAAACTAGCTCTTTTAAACAAAATCTACAACTTTATGACAATTATAGTATTATATGTACTTTAAGAAAAGTATTTACTAACCCCACAATTTTCAATATTTCTATAGTTAAAACGGAAACATTTGACCCGTTCATTCAATTTGACCAACAACATCAATTTGCAGTATCTAGACCACGGGCCTTTGATAAGGATTTAATAGAATAAGCAGAATCCATCAAGCGAGATTAAACAATTTGACGTTAGTGGTGTAAGGGACAATTGAAGTGATGAGCAAACGTCCTGCTTCGAGCGGACTGCACAAGTCGAAATGGACCGAATCGTCAAATTGGTCTATTACCCTCAATAGACTTGAGTCTAGACTTGACTTATAAGTATTATTTTTAACAGCAGATGGTTAAAGTCGGGACGGGACTTAAAAAAAACTAATAAGGTATTTTTTAACTCAGGAAAGGATTTGTTTACGCTGTTATCGTAGTATAATACATAACTTGGAACCGCGAGAAGAGAAACTATGTCAATATATAATTTGCCCGAATTACACGGACATTTTTAAGTGGCATGCTCTTTTCTTGCAATAAAGTTTTGTATTACATTTCTTTGCCTTCCGATTTTTTTGTCTGTGTCAGTCTTGGGTGTCTGGCAGAACGCTGATTAGCGATAAGTCCGCCATCTACAATTGCGTACTTCTTCTTATAATCCTTTAATTTTATTTCATTATGACTCATTATATAAATATTTTTAATAGAGGAGTATATTTCTTATCTCGATTCTCGTACTAATAGATGGTTAATATACTAACCCTTAGTTATTATTAGTTAGTAGTCATTTTCTTAAACTAATTCTTATTAGGATCAAGTACTTTCTACGTAATAAGCATTAAATATAATCAGTATATTATAAAAATATTTCGCAAGTAATTAAAGTGAGGATGTTGAATATTCGCTTATAATTTTATTGGTATAATAATGAATAAGGTTATATTTAGCGTGACGCGAGCTATTGCATCACGTGCGATGGTTTACGGTCTGAGGGGTTCGAGCAAGCTGTATAAGCTGTTAAATTTGTAATAACTTTACGATTATTTTGGTTAAATTATATTTTAATAAGCCATATTGTGGAAAGTTGGAAGTGGTTATGCAGTTTCAATACAAAGCCGGATAATAATATACCATCAATGTGATGATTAAGGTTTATTTATGTTCTTAAGTTTATTTATACATATTGTGTATTCGACAAAAAAAATTAAATAATTAAATACCTATATAGACAGCATTTCAAGGTTCAAATGCAGTGTAGTTGGCAGAAAGGGTAAACTATTTCTATTTTTTATATGCATGTAAAATGAGTGTGCACTGATATAATACTATCTTATTTTTGATTTAAATTTGTGAGTAAAGTTCTTCCGCACAGTTCAATCGCACAAAATTATAATACTTTTTATTTGTCACGTAAACAGCATATGAAAATCTAATTTGCAGACCGTACCGTAGTTCAAAAAGCTCGTTCATTGATAGACAGAGGTTACGTAACGTGAACGCAGTGATGCGTTAAATGTACTAAACATGGTAGCGGAGTTTAAATGTTCGCGTGTGTGAAACAAAACGTGCATTGTTGAAATAGGACGCTCGGGCGGGTACGGTTAGCATAAAAATTAGGACGGCATTATAAAATAAAATAATTGTACCAATTGAATATGTATAGCAAGATTTTTAGTACTAATTTGTAATAATAGGAGTCCGATATAATCACGTTTAACTAAATAAGAAATTCATAAAAAAATATGTACATGTAATCGCCAAAAAATAATTGTGTACATGGAGAGTGGTTTTGAAACGAAATTAGAAAGAAAATATCAATTCTGATTATTTTAAAAAATTGGTTTTAATAAATAACAATATTCATTGTAATTCATAACCAATCTACTCTACAAATTCATAATTAATGAATATAGAAAATTATGTACTTCGAGACTATACTCATAAACGTATAACGTATGAGGTATATTATTCTATGGGCCTGCATATATTTAGTAAGCGTAGCCGTGCGCATGCGCGGTCAACTTTAGTACTTTAGAATGCCTCAAATAATCCTATCAAAGCGATTTCGAAACATTCATGACAACAGCGCACGAGCTTGTCAAATGAGTTGTTACATTAAGCCCCGGTGTACACTCTATAATGACCTATGAGTAAGTTACCCATACCACAGATACTAGACGCCAATAGCAGTGTGTCCTGTTGAGTCACGGACTCGAAGTAAATGCCTATCGACAGCCTTTCGATAAGATCTCGATACGAGATAGGCCATTGCCTTTTTTATGTACACTAATATTCTTAAGTTTGTTGCATAGGTCAGTGTCATATGAAAATTAACATGAGTTAAACTGCAGGATATATTTTCTTTATTATTAAAAAGAATTGCCAAATGTCTTGCTAAGTGTATAATTCGGTGACAGCTGATTCGATTTTAATATTTATTTTTAGATTCCTTGAAGTACGAAGGTGATTCTTATAGTAAAAAATAGTGGATAGATGATTAGATACAGCGTGAACAAAGTCCTGTCAGGCCAGATGGTAATTATTTAAAATAAATTAAGTAAAGAATCGATCAAGGATCGAGGACGACGAGATTCAAAACGAAAACATTTCTTATTTAGCTTCCGATGTATAATGTATTCATTTAGTTATATACTACTACTATATTATTATAACACTTAATAAAAGATAAAGCTACATAATATATTTCGCACTTAAAGTAAAGTAAGGGGATATTCAGGGAAAGCAGTAATTCATACAATGGTCTGCGGTGTCGGGCTGCGGTCTCCGACATCGATCCGAAACCGACACTGTTTCGACACCACGGAAGTCGACTTTATTTGAAAAACCGTTAAACTAACTTTTCCTAATGAAGTTAGACCTAAAAGTATGCCGAGTATTCTTAAGGTTATTAGGAAAATTAATCAATGGTATATTTTTAAAGACATTAGTGAATGGAATAATAAGTCTTTTATTAGTTTCTATGGGTGGGTATTGCGAAAAACTTGATTTGAAGGAGTCGAAAAGCCGTCCACACACACGCTATTCGAAATACGAATATATTAATTTATTACAAAAAAAATTAACCTACCACATAAGTGACCATATTAGCAATCGAGTTGGCTTAATTTGCTCATATTTTTATTTATTTACGAGTTCTCTCACAATACCGTATTATACATATAGCTGCGTGTTATACATTCAACTATAAATAATGTGTATACTCGTAAAAGCTGTGCCTCATAAATAATTTTTGCCTGTTATGAGGAACTTTGTCGTTCAGGAAACGTCCCTCGCGTCCAACTTTATATATGATAAAGTTATTCACTTCAAAGAACTGGTACTTATATATGTTACACCAACTTTGAACCCACCGTCACAAACTTTAAAGACGTATATTATTAAAATGAAATATTCAGATATTAAGCAAATCAGATGTTGTGGTGTTACAACACTGTGGTTTGTCACAACACTAATAACTTGAGAACGGCTAGACCAATTTTCATTGTTTATGGTTCTTTGGATTTGTCCTCGCCCCAAAAAGCAGAATACATCTTAAAAATAATGAATTTTGGGGGGGAGTCAAAGTTTATTTAAAAGTATACGCGGACGGAGTCGCGGGCAACAGCTAGTACATAATAACAATGAAGCCTGTTGTCCGGACAAAATATACAATGTTGCGATGCGATGCGAAGCCGGGGTCTATATAAAAGTTTATCCTATATCGAGTTTCCACATAAATATTGTAGCCATGACAGTATGATCTGCAATTGAAATGATTTAATAACAAAACGCGTCGTATAATTGAAATAAACTACATTTAATCGGCGACAATTGTGGGTCCAATTATGTTGTCAATAAATCAATGTTAGTGGAGCATGGAAATGTTACTATTTGAGAATGGAAATAAATAAACTTTGCACGTACTAAAGGCAAATAAACAATAACAAATATTTTATTGGTTGCTTTTATTGGCACTAATCTCTGGATTTTACATACGTTTTTAGATAATCCATACTTAATATTATAAATGTGAAAGTGTGTTTGTTTGTTTGTCCTTCCTTCACGCCGTAGTTAGGCAATCAATCGACCTGATTTTTGGCATACAGTTAGTTGAAAAGATGGAGAGTAACATAGGCTACTATTTAACCGGAAAAAAGGGTTATAAGAGGGGAAAGGGGGGTCTAAATTTATATGAAAGTCCACGCGGACGGAGTCGCGGTGCAACAGCTAGTAATAAAATAATTTCTATGATTCTGATTTTAATGTAGCATTCTTTTTGTGAAAGAATTATATTCGAACTATATTCGAAGGTTAATAATATAACGCCAAAACATACAAACTATAATATCTACCTATTAATAATAATAGTAAAGATCTGGTTACATAGTTAGAGAGAAAAGATAAATGTCACAAATTGTATAACTTGCGCAGGCGCACCCAGGAGCGAACTGAATGTAACTTAAGCCTCAGTGGCCAGTCAGTGTGTCTCTTCCCGGTTTAAAGTCCGCTACATAAACGATCAATTAAACTCATCTGCTCTACTTCCGAGAATAATGCTCGCTAAAACGTATTGAGCATTAATTGTTGTGTAATCTAGTGCTACGATACGAGAAAAATGAAAATGAATTCTATTATAACAGGATTGACGTAACTTGCGGTGATGAGGAACCGTTGATTGAGATTGATTTTATTTTCAAAGACGGTTTATATCTTAGCAGGTTAAAATGCCTCGTACCTATACGCAAAGAAAGTTTTGCATTAATGCATCATACTTCAAAACTTATAAATGTCTTACTAATCTCGATATGCTAGTTTTGTCAATAATCGGTCACCGTGCTGTATTGATGTTTTAAAACTATTTTAGATCAAATATATTGTTTTAAATATTTTCAAACACTGAATAGGTTTTCTTTGGCGAATTTCATGCTGGGCCTCGCTATGCAGCCCTAAATTTGCTAAAATTACTAAGGGTTATTTTTCCCGAATTATCATTATCATTTACAGATAAGCCCATAGTGAACTTAACCGAGTTCTTTACAAGTATTGGTGTATATTTATTGTTGCAAAAACTCAACTAACAAATCCCGGAGACGCCGCGGCCGGCTGATTATCCAATTAAGGAGTTGAGTCCAACGCACTGGCTATTGTAGCGATAGGGTTGTCGACTGCCACAATATTGGCTAATAAATGTTGGAATCAACTTTATGTGGGCAGTGTTATACGATGGTAACCCTGTAGCTAGTTATACTATTTGTAGTATTATCTGTCGTGTAACGAAAAAACATCGGAGGCACTATTTCCCCTTTCCCCTCTTCAGTTTACAATTAATTCTTGCGACTGTTATTGGGACATTACCATAAAGCGGTCTTCTTGCAAAAAGAAAAGAAAAAGTATTCATCACAATCGAGAAATTACGTCTTTAAAGACAAAACTATACCTTGTTCTCAAGGGCCGGCACCGCACTCTTGGCATAACCAGTTTATAGGCTGCTTTGATCACTATTTTGCAAAAAAATATCGCTTTCAAATATATTATCAAGCGTAGATCCAGCCCTGCATTGAATCGACATCGCATA
This sequence comes from Eurema hecabe, assembly GCA_026213755.1. Lineage (NCBI taxonomy): Eukaryota > Metazoa > Arthropoda > Insecta > Lepidoptera > Pieridae > Terias > Terias hecabe. The sequence goes on along the minus strand of JADANM010005043.1, from coordinate 335,734 downwards.
TGAAGCAGAAAGGTATAATACCATCTGACAACAATGCAATGCGCTATTTATGCATGATGAAAATGTCGCCCCGTACACTGTGTTTGTGTTGATTTTATCTTCCATTTAAACTTTTACTATGCTATGTTGTAAAAGTTAAGAAAAAACCTTCAGTTTCTCAATATGTCTGTTCTTTTTCGCCTAAATAACTAAATTGATTTGAATAAAGTTTTGTAAAGAAAGTTTGTTTATTGAAAGGATTGTTATGTAGTATCAAATGCAAAAATAAAAAAGGTGTCCTTTGTAGGGAAATAAATGAATAACAAATAAAATAATAATAAAGAAATTTAAAGTCTGGCAACACTGACATCGACGCAAAACAAATCTACCCTCATTGGACTCGACTTACATCTTTTAATTATAATTGATCTACTAGATACAGTAAGTTTATCATTAACAACAACCAATAACCACTGATGTCATACAAAATCGAAAAAGCCTAAGGCCGATAACTTAACTAAGGTCTGTGTGGGCGCCAAGGGCCGGTACTAAAGTACACTAAAAAGCCTTATTACCAAGCACGAAGAGCTGTTTATATAATTTAATATTAGCTCTGAAGTGCGTAGGAACCAAACTATTTGTAGTGGTACTACGGTCGTAACATTGACACTAAAATGTTCAATATCCTTTACATAATCGATCGATTTGTTTATAATATTATTCTACTCCTAGTACTTTTGAATAAAAAGTTATTGTTATTCTTCTTAAACATATGAAGACTGATGATATTCAAGGCTGAGGTGGACCATGGTTTACTTATTTACTTTTTAAGTTCGTGGGTTAGATAGTAATCCTTTAATCTTCAGAACTGTCTTTGAAAATATTAAGAATTAAAAAATCGAGACCATTTTTATAAGGGTGAAACCGACGAGAGTACAAATTTCTTCAGTTACGTGTAGTTAAAGCTACTTACTTTCTATCAACGTAAGGGATCCATCACGTATCCACAATTTGTCCCACTGAAGGCAAAGCACGATCAACTATAATAACTTGGAGCATGCATGCGATGGTTTCATGTCGGCGAAATATCAAAGTTACGTGAGATTGCTTCATAAATACTCTATTGTGGTTACATCTATTTTTATGCCGCCCTGGTACCGCTTGACTCCTCATCTAATTTATGCAGCTCACGAAGATATCGAAATCAATACGGTTCTTTAGTCTCCGAATGTTTAATCTGCCAATTATTGCTAGTCAATAAAGGCGGTTTGGTTTCCCTAAAATTTTAGATCTTTTAAATAGCTAAATGGAATCAAAATCAAATGTCTTTAGTTAACTAGGCTACATACAGTAATACTTTTTAATCGTCAAGGTATAAATTATTACAAAACAATTATTTACCGTCGGTTCGGAAGACAGTTTCTACATAGAAGAACTAGCAAAAACTCTGACAGTTGCTCTTTTAAAACAAAAAGATACAATTGTTATTTAGTACACATAACGAAACAACTACTATAATATTCATACATAAAAATGGTCGCGGTCCTGCGAGTGGTAAGCATCTTCATTCCAAGGGGATTTATCTTCTTTTTACGTATTTGTTTACCGTATATATATCTTGTATTTTATCTATACTATTTAATAAAAAAATATTTTGATTTGTCAGAAATCAATGTGTGTAAACTAAAAAAAAACGTTCAAATGTGCAATTCATTCCATACATTTTTAAAACGGCCATTACCAGTTTTAAATTAATATTTCCTAGAAGCACTTTTTTGACCGGTCGTGCTTCCTCATTTGTCGTTCATTTAAATATGAGTTCTTATTGTTGTTCCGTTTGATCACGAATATACAAATCACGATTTGAAATATTATCGTCTGTGATGCCTTATAAGGGTTTAAGTGGGTAATGGTACCGAATGTGCCCAGAATATTTTAAGAAAGCTTATTTTTTATTTAAGTACCCTGTACTTTGCAAATCAAAGAAAATTCTGTTTCAATGTTACGGAAAAAATAGTCACTTATCGTAGTTATTGTATGGACTCTGAATATATAATATCTCAGATATAATACATTAACAATTGCATTTATATTTTCGCTAAATTTGAACGATGCTAGCAAGAAACGATTAATATAGCATTAAATTTTTGCTTGTATACATAAATATATTTAAAATGTTATCTAAACATTATCACGATATTATTATATTACGTTATACATCACGATAATTACGAGAAATGTTGTTCATCATTCAGTTCAAGATAGATTTTCTTAATTGAACGTATAGATATAATACAAACTCTATATAAGGTACCTAGAGCTATATACTAAATCGTTTTTGCAAATCTTGAACCAAAATTTGCCGCAAGAGCCTTATCGCGTACCTCCTCACGTTTCTTCCCTCCCCATAAGGCCCTCTGTTTCATCTCGCCGCGGTTTCAAGGTTCCACCATAAACGGATCTAATGCAAAAAGTTAAGAATGTTATCGATGTAAAGAAACCGAAACTTCCTACTTTTGAAGCTTTGATTAAGCATACAATTGTAATTATTACCACTGCGATAAGTATGTATATATACATGTATAATAATAAAAACAAAAGTATCTATTTAATCTAGATATTAATAGGACTAAGTAAAATAAACAAAACAAAATATTAAAAGTAGTAATTAGATTAAAACATTACAAATAAACGTCCAATTAGGTATTTTCCATGGTTCAATTTAGGAATTCTTGTATGTTTAAGCGTTCTAAGGACATAAAAACCATTTACAGCTTGTTAAAACTCACAACCTCTCAAGCAAACTTGTATTTTTTTCTCATCTAAGATTTCTCGTAATTCTATTTCGGGTAAACTGAAATGAGCGGCTGTCAGCTCCGCCGTCTCGCGTTGTGTTTTTAATTATAGCTCATCAGAAACCTTCGTCCAAATTAACTTCATTAGTTTTTCTGTTCCCGGCCCTTCGGCCATGCAAATTAGTTCTGGCATCTACGCTAATTTTAGCCTTCGAATCTTAATTAGGAGTTCTCTTTATACTGAGATTTGTAAAGGTATGCTTAACTTAATTATAATGACCGTTACTAATTTTTATATTGCATTTTCAGTATAGAAATTAGTATCACTAACTTAAACATTAATTATAAATTCTTAAATCCTTCAAAATTTGTTAATTTGATGGCGATTTTTTAACTAGTCATAATTAAATTAGTCAAGAGGATATATGGTTAGCAGAATACAATAGCGAAGTTGTTAAGGAAATTAGAAGTAAAGTGTTTTTCGTCAATTTACAAGAGCTCATTAGCAAATAGCAATTACCTTAATGACTGAATGACTACAGAATTTGTCATTGCATCGTTTTTGAATATATAATTTAGGAATCTTGACAGTTTTACTTATTACTACTCGATTGCTCAAGATGATAGGTAATAATAATATATACTTTTATACTAAACTGTTGTTGTTTAGAGGATGTAGTTTCTATAGCCATTGACAACGTAAACAAATCAGATTTGTTTGGTGATATCCCATCCAATATAATTCTTATCTCGCTTTGTCTCATCAGATGACGTACCCAGCATGGCGTACTACCGTTGCGGGCCGACGGCCATCGGCAGCCGGGCCTCCTGGTCGGTGACGAGCCCCGTGGAACCCAAGAGCTTCGAGCGACCCCTCAGCGGAAATTACGATAGGATCTTCAATGCCTTCGAAAGGACTAATGCCTTTGAATATGTTAAGAGCACGTTTGAGGGGAAGGAGGAAAGGTGAGTTTTTAATTTAAATCGATTTTAGTTACTGTCTTGTTAGTGCTACAAATTTCATGGTAATTAAAACAAATGATTTAACTACGCCTATGTTTACGACTATTTATTTGACGACCGCTAGAAGCGTGACTATTGTTATCTATGAATGTTGTAACAAGGAGAGCATCTTACTCACTCTTGAAATCTAAATAGATATATATATTTTTATTTTTAAATCCTTTAAATTAACATTTTCCAAAGAAGAAAGCCATATAATTTTGGACTTCACAATAAAATTACTTTTATAACGTATATCATATGAGTACTGTTATCGACAGACACTCGGGCAGCACCGACGTGATAGTGAACCGCAAGATGAGCAGCAGCTTCGAGCGGGCGGACTGCGCGCTGGCTGCGCAGACGCCGTGCTCCGACGACGAGGACTTCAGGGAGAGGGCGCTGTACTCGCAGGCGAGGCAGCTGTTCCCGCTGCAGGAGGACCTAGCCGACTGGATCAATAAGACCATCGGTGAGTCAAAGTCAAAATTATCTACAACAGTGAATCGTCATGGCATTTATCTAATGTGGAAAAAATAGTTTTCGACTACCAAAATTGCGATTACTTTCCGTCCTGTAAATACATGCGTAGATTATTAAAACAAAACATAATTATATACGCACTTATGCTGTAAATCATGTTTTGCATGCTAATTCAGTGTCCACATGTTTGAATACGCAATATAACGAAAAAAAGAAAAAGCGAGAAACTTAAATAGTTCGGTTTTCTACGCTTTCGTGTCGTACGCAAATGTGGGACGGAGGTTCGTTCTCTTCGCTAGATCATTTTGAGACAACGGAAAATTAACAATTAGCCATAGAACTCTTTAGATTAAGCGAATCTGAATTGAAACTGATATCGATTAGATGTAACGGTCTACTGATGAGACCTTAATTCCATTTTTGCACCTTTTTCATCAGTTTAATTTCTTCAGATATTTAAATCTCAACTTGTTTGTTAATAGGCATTCTGTTGTTGCAAAAACAATATTAATTATAATGATTTTTTCTGTTTTTTACTGTATTTATATATGTTAGGGTTTTGTATTAAATTGCAAATGTTATTAAAACAGTTAAGCCGTATTCATGTTGCGAGTGCGACGAATCGATTTTGCGCATTTCTCTTGATACTACCGGTTTCCAGAACTTTGCTAACATCTAGGTTATTATAACATGCTTTAACTGAAATCACTGTTTGTAATAGCTCGAGAATGTGAAACGCGATGCTTTGCTAGTAGTTATTTAATGTAGTTTCATGGTTAATAGTTAAATTGAATTCGAAACCCTTGTCTTTGGGTCAAATATATGAATAAAGTTTCTAAAGTAAACATTTAAATGAGAATGTTATCAAATAACTAACCTCTATTGAGTAGTATAATATAAGTATAAGGCAGTTTTTGTATTTCGTTCTGGTAAGCTACAAACCTTCCAAGCATTGCTTTTACAAGTCTGAAGTGTATGAATGAGTCTTCCTTATTGATTACTAACTGTGTCATGTGGTTTTGCCTGTGCTAAGTGTTTCTATTTATTTGATAATAAATCCTACTAAATTGACAAATAAAGTATCTTTTTGATAATTTCCAAATTATCGTAATCGGTTCAGTTGACCAATAGATAATCCTTTACAATATCATGAACATTAGGTAGTAGGTACGTTTCAGATACGATATACATACATACAGGTATAGTTAACAGACGTAATTGATACATGGTAGATGTAAGCCTTTCCTTAGCTACAGTGTAATTAAGTTTAACTGGCGCGAGTGGCGAAGCCCCACGAGCTGTGGTGTAACTGCTAACTCATCGCGATTGTGTCACTGATCCAAATATGCGCGATTTTTTGTTGAACCAATCGACATGTGCGCTAGGAATTCACTTTGATATCTACCGTGTGATATTGAGAGGGTTTTTAGTACTGTTGTTTGTTTTTTGTCTCAAATTTTTTACTTTTTTAACAACTAATTTAGGCACCTCATTCGTGACGTTGTTAACTTTTCAACACTTTTCGTAGGCTGAAGTGGTCACCTATTATCAAGCTAAATTTCTGCTCAGGCGTCCCGAAATAAAAAAAATGTCATTAGAAAATTACATATTCCTTTACATAAATCATTATAAACTTGTACTATAATAAGACGTGTATCTTATTCGCAATGACATAATGCGTATAAAATAACATGCCTTGTGCCTTACGTTGGGCACAAAAAATCGTAGTACAAACGTCGCGTGGGAGACAAGCATTTATTAGTTTTTATTGCGTATTAACTATTAACTAACTTGTGATATAGAGAAGTGGATAATATTATTGTATGTTACTTGCGAACGTTGAACGTGACATGCTTTGAGACAATTTCAAATTACGGAACATGCAAATTTCTTGTACATTGTCATGTAATCCATGTTATTTTCTTTTAGAATCTTGAAATTAAAGGAGATTTGATCTATGTAATTATAAATTAGAGTATATTACTTTTATTTTCAATCGCTTCAATTTCTATCAAAAAATAAATTATTATCTTTACCTTATTAAACCAACTTACAGACATATATAAATTTTTGCTAAATATTACGCAAAAACATATTCGAAAGCAGGAAGTTTCTCGAATTATTAAATTTGGAATTTAATTACATAATTTTCTTAAATCTAGTAGTTATCTATAAAAATTCAAGACTATAATGTTTATATCATCACAACCACGTTGGTTGTCCGCACTTGTGACTTGTTATTGATTGATTATGTTACTAAACAAGAGAATACACCCACTAGCCATAACGACTAACATCATTCATAATAATATAATTATTGAGAGACACGTCAATAATTGAACAAAAAATGTTAGGTGTCTGTTACATTGATCAATGATTTTCAAACATAGGTAACATAGTTTTTACACGCGGTGCTGCCCACATAAATTTAGGTTATACTACCTCCGGTTAAAAAAAATACACGATTTTTTTTGTCCCTGTGGCAATAGTGGGATAAAAAGTATCTTATGTGTCTAGTGTCTGATTTTCCTGTATTCCAAAAGTCAGCCATATCTTAAATTAATATTGTTTGCTTGAGAAGCAATGATCATACTAATATATATCAGCACACATTTTCAAAGTAATAACTTTAGTAGGATTGGTTTTACTGCCGGTGTAACTGCAATACATAGCTAGCTATAACAAATAACAATAAAACATTAACCTATTCTCCGATGACGTCATAAAACATGTCGACAATTAAACTCTTCATTGGTCTAGTCTAGCGATGTACCACATTATTTATTGCAAACTAACAGATATTGTTTCATTCGTCGTTACAAATTAGTGCGTATTTGGTACAATTGTTGATATTAGATTAATTCTAAACTGGACACAGAAATAGTGATGACACAAGCTCTTACGGAGGCTTTAGGAGTTCAATTATATCGTTTTAAATATATCATGTGACGTTATGTCATAGTATACGAGTTTATAAATTATATAAGACTAACGGAGTATACACGTTGACATCAGATTGATTACCCGTACATCTGGAAGTTTTTTCTATATGAAGGGTGATTTTTAATTGCTAGTTTTTTAAATTTTTGAAGAAATTTCAAGAATCCTTTGAACGATAATTTAATGTTAATGGTATTAACAACAAATAGAGTTAGTGGGGTCTAAGCGATATGTTTAGTTAATTTAGATTTTAAAAAACCAAACGCTTACAAAATCCGTATTCGAAAATTCGCATATGGCTACTTTGTTTACTGATTGAGAAAACCTCAAACAACTTAAGAAAAATTTAGACTTCGGTACGATTATAGATGACAAGAGGTAATTTGTAAACATACTTACTGCGTTGTTACTCCTACGTTCAATAACGATTGACTTATTTATAGATAATATATTCATTGTTTTGTTATTACTACTAGTGCTAATTGCTTAAAGGGACACAAAGCCTTTAATTAATGTATGTATGTTGTTTATCAGGAGACCTGACCAGGTGTAAAGTTATGCAAGTAGGTCAATAAGCCTTAGTGTGAAGTCACGCTTGGAGCTCAGCGCCTCGGTTATTAATTGGTATTCAGTCCAGCTCATATTTATTACTTTTTACCATTTATTTTAAACCGATGATAGATTATGATTATTGATTTAGGTCGTTGATATAAATAATAAGAAACATGGGGCCTTGTGACGCTCCTTGTACGACACCTTTGGAATTTTATTTCTTAATTAAAGCTCTTAATTACGAGTTAAGCTTCTATAATTTGAGGTATCGATTTTTATTTTGACATATACACATGAAGCGTAATTGTAATTGGCCTGTTCGTGTGCTGTTTACAGTAATTTGATTATTTCAATTCAAATCCATACGTTACATCCAAATATTCTAAATTTACATTCTAAAATTTATTGTGGGATGTTATATACGAGTAAATAATAAATTGATCTAAATGATAGACAGAAATTGTAAATGTAAGACAATTTTAAAGTGACATTTTTCAATTGAAATATGGCTATAGTGAATTAGATGTTCCGTTACTCAATAATGGCGGACGGGTACCATTTTTGCATATCCGTCTCCTTATGTTCCCTTTCCTCGCTAAATAAGGCTCTCGTTATGTAATTTGCATTAAATTTATGAGGCTGACATACTATAGCGTGCAAGTTTCTAAACCATCGCTAGGGAGTTGGTTTGAATACACTACGAGTTGGTATTCAATGCTCGTATCAAATTCATTTGTGGTACACTACATATATTGGTAAACCTGGAAAAATTAGAAGTGTTTGTAATGGAAGAGCTTTAAGATTTTTTGTAGCTTATAGGTGACTACTACTGATTGATTTCACTTAAGATCCTGAGTCCGCAGAGAGCTTTGTCAACGTTCTGTTTTATAAGGAGCCGAAGTTTTCAAGAGTATATATTATGAATTAATAATCTGTATTGACTGAATCGGTGTTTGAAAATTTACTTGGCGAATAGTAAGCCAGATTTTCTTTGAATGTGTTTTGCTTTATTAACCGACAAAACATATAAAAATATAATCTGCTCGTACTTGGGTTAATATTCTATATATAATTTGTATCGATAACATTTATCGATGGGTCCAAGATAATGCAGCTAAAAATATATGAAATGCAAAGACTTAGGTCGGCACTATCAACTTTTTGTTCAACATTTTATTCCTATAAAGGCTGTAAAGCCGCGGTGCCCTTGACTCGGCCTTTTATTTCATTTATCGTAAACTTCGGAGCCTGTACTAATTATTTATTTACATACAAAGATGCGGACCGGTCGCCAGCGAGCTTACTTTCGTCGCTTTACTTAACGTACAAGGCGAATGAATTATGGAGATTTGTACAAGGATATAATATGAAGGGGTATTTGTGGTTAACCTTTAAGACTAGCTATGTCGTAGTGTTGCCCGCGTACGCCAATTTTTTTTAGATTTTTTTTGAGTTAATTAAATTTGTCCCTCGTCTTAGGTTTTGCTATGAGACAATGATTAAAAAATCGGTTAAATTCATCCATAGATAAAAATTTTACCTCTCTAAAATGATATTAGTATCTATAACATAAATTGGTTACGATCGACGATACAGGAACAAATTGATTCGTAACGGTGTAATTATAGTTCATATTGTTTTCTTTACTGGATGTTTGAAGTACGTACACAAGAGGTCAAGCTTTATAGGCTGTGACGGATCTAGATAGCATCCTGGAGAATGCGAAATATTTTATATTATCCATTTGCATAGCCGAGAGCCTATTATTACGGCAAGTCGTGACAAGACATAATTTAATATCTGAGTGAAATTCCTGCTATTGTCAGCACTATTTGCTGGGATTGCATGTTTTCTAATTGACAGAGCGAAGCGGAATCTCATTTTATCTTAACTATTCCAAATTTATTTACTTGTACTTTCACGGGCTCTTTCGGCAATTAATGTGTGCTTTAAGTGACAAGATAAAACCAAATAGTATCTTAAGTGCCTTTAGGCTCTGGTCTATTCTTATTATAGGGTATATACATACAGTATTTTATAGAAAGCAGGAAAACAGGCAAGAGAGTAGTCTGTTATTGAGTAACAACCTCTTCTTATTTAAAGGAAGGTTCTTGAAGTAATAAAAGATGAAAGCTTCGGTACTTGGAAAAAAATTAGATACGACGTTTTTTTTATATTGTAAAGCGGGCAAACGAGCAGCAACTACTTGATTGTAGGTAACCACCTCCGCCCATAAACGCTCGCGAGGGTCTCACGAACGTGTTGCCAGCCTTGCAAGTCGTCAATATCATAGATCATCGATAGAAGTCATATTTTAAAAGATTCTGATTTAATATAACAACGTTTCAAGATTATTATACACCAAGAACTAAATAAAGCGTTTTTTGGACCATTTAATATGTAACGTGATATTTCAAGCCATTTAGCGTATTCATTAAAATTAAACGGAAGAGATTGTGACCATTACAAGTTAATTGTTAACCATAAAATAACTCAGCTGGTCATAGACGGTAGACAGTTGAGTGTGGACCTCGAAAGGCAGCCAGTCAGTCATAATTACTTCATAAGTAACACATGTAGGGGAATAGTGAAATGCATGAACTAAAAAGTCCATATCTTGAAAATAGTTCAAAAAAGACTGTTGGACGGTAAAATTTGATCAAAGTTGAGCTATGACTATACCAAAAAATAGGCGACGTACGTTTAAATTATTATTGTACCTAGGTTTTTTAAAATTGAAAGCTAGGGCGTAGTGTAGTTAGTGTTGCCCAAATTCAGTCTTGGTCTTGCAGTCTTGGTCTTGTTCTTGCGTTTTTGCAAGACCAAGACCAAGAACAAGACCGTGTATTTTTAGCAAGACCAAGACCAAGACTGACCGTGCAAGACTTGAGCAAGAACAAGACATAGCCTGCAAGACTCTTGCGTCTTGCAGCTAGGACTTAGCGCTATTTCACTGAGTAGTTAGGAGTAACAGTTCGGTGTATA
>JADANM010005043.1:297521-309328 GCA_026213755.1 Eurema hecabe | reverse complement strand
GATCGGAATTTAGACTCAGAGAGCAGTTCTTACAAACACACTGACTTATTATAAATATTTAACGTAATATTATGAAGACAATGCTTTATTATACTCTAGTCACTAACTGGCGGTTCAAGCCAAGCTTAATAAACTATTCAAACACAACTGGTTGTTTTATTACATTTAGATGTAAGGAAAAGTTTGTCACTGATTTCAGTTTAGTAAGGTATTTGATGTTTCATCAGTGACAATACTATATTTAATATTATTTATCAAACCAAGTAGTTTGTCTATGTTTAACCCATGAAAATAGTTATTGGAATTGATGAAAACATTATTTTATTGTACCAGTAAAAACATACTTCTATTGGCTTGAGATTCGTAGATGGATTTTTTGATGGATGGTTTTGGTTGTTTTTTTCATTTTAAAAATATTCTTTTCAAGATTATACATAGACAAGAAACTACAGGCAGACAAGATAAAACATCTAAAATTCAAACATTTCATTGAGGGCTAGCTATAATTGGATAATATTCTCATCTTATTCTAAATCTTATCCTATAGGAATAATATAAATAAAATTTTGGTATAAAAATGTATAATATGGCTAAGTGCTAAAATAAGGTGGCAGTCCCGATTTGGACAATGCTTAAAAATAACACCCTTTTACAAATGAATTTTGTAAATTCGCAAAAAAATCTCCATTGATATACTAGCAATGTGTAGACATATCAAAGCTTAGGCTCTATTTTCTATTTTTAAGCAAAAATGGAATAGACTATTATACTGCTAATATATTTTGATGTTTTTGATTTTAATACAGACAATTAATACAGTTGAATGAGAACTATAAATCGTAATTATTAAAAAGATCAAAAAAGTGGTATTTATTATATTATAGAACTATTACAAGAAGTGATATTTCATTTCTACTTACTGTAAAATGTTACATGTGGTCCAATATGAATAATGTTATCTATGTATTGCATTATTATAGTATTGGAAAATAATGAATTAAAGTTGAAGCAAAATGACAATCCTATATATAAAGCCTCATCTATCAGAAAACATGATCTATCTTTATTAATAAAATGTAGTATTTAGTACAAAGTGGTTTCTGTTATTTTAAAGGGCAAATTTTTAATTGAATTTTGTTCCATCTGTATAATTATTGATGATTGCATTATACTTTGCATTGACATATTAGTATGTTACATTGAACATTTCAAAATTTACAAGTATTTCATTGACATCTTTATTGCATCAAAGGATCCGAATTTTTGTTTAGGTAATAAATTTATATTTATAATAACAATATATTCATAACATACACATAATAAGTGTGTAGTCTTAGGATTTTCATACTACATATATCAATGTGTCTTGCAGATGCAATACTAATCAAACCAGATATATGACTTCCAACTCTGTACACATCACACACTTCATGAGTAAGCACTTTGCACTAAACACTATCACTGTAGGATTGGGGAGGGAGGGGTAGTTTGGAGATGGGGGGGTTTGGAGGGGAGTATGGGGGTGTCACAATCACTTTACTTCTTCTTGCTCTTGCCAAGTGTGAGTGTGTGGTGCGCGTGCGTCTGCTGCTTGCGGCGGTTGAACTCGATCGTGTCGTCTTCTATCTTCTTGCGCAACTCTTCTAGACGCTTCTTCTCTTCTGTGTGGTCTTTTTTCAGCTTGTCGAACTTGGCGTGCAACTGTGAAAAATAAAAAATTAATATAGTGCAAATATTTGTTAGTATTCAAGATCATATTGATTGTTACTCTTTAGATAAAAACTGGGTGGTATTTAGTGAATTTAAGTTTGACCTGAAGAACAAAATCTACTTTAGGGGTCGATGTTTGGCTGTGGTATTGAAATATGCTTATTGCCACAACCAAATATCGACCCTCAAACTTATTTTATCAACAACTAATAGACTACTGCTAGACTACAACTACTACTAGAGGTAACTAGATAATGAATAACCTACATATACATATTTTTCTTTTGTAAATACATACATCAGTCACTGTCATGTTAAATGAATTTAAACCAAATAATTAAAAAACTCATGGAGCGTGACAGCTGTGGACTATGTACCAGATACATAAAAATATAAAATAATTATCCACTATAATATTGAGACCTCTTTCTCAGCCTCCTTGAGCTCGGCCTCCTTCTCCTTGACGCGCTGCACGAACATCTGCCGCATCTCGTCCTCCTTCTGTTGCAGCTCCGCCACGTGCGCCGACCGCTTCTGCTCGAACGTTTGTTGGAACGATACCTGCGGAGGCATATACAGTTAATAACACTGGTATTAAATTTTATACAAATCGTTTAGTGTCTTTAATATAAAATGCTAATGGAACTAAGAGTAGTTTAGGCAAAACATAATTTGTCTAATTTGATGTGTTTATTGTGGCTTAAGTGTGGTTAACGCTGGGTGTATTGTATTTACAATAGAGGACAAATAGGCATATGACCTAAGTATTCGTATAGTGTAATAGGTCTAATGCAGTGGTTGTTAACCAGTGGTCCGCGGACTACTGTTGGTCCCTGGAAGCATCCCAATAAAAAGTGTCCGCGAAGCAATCACAAATTTAAAAAATTATAAGAAGCAACAATTTAAAAATTAGAAGAGTATGCAATCCCAAAATTCTATTAACATTTATAAATATGTATAATGCGCATTTACAATAAACAATAAATAAAAAAGTATATTGAATAATTTTATGCATTTTTTTATAGATACATTAATAATTGACATTCAGATAATACTCATGAAGCAAATGGGTGGTCTATGACAAGACTGAAATTTTAACAAATGGTCCCTCAAGTCTTAAAGCTTAAGAACCACTGGTCTAATGTAAAGCTGGTGGCCAGTACTGACGGGCTGGTTGTGCGCGTCCACGTCGCTGAAGCCCATGTGCGCGAGGCGGCGGCGCCGGTACAGCTCGTAGTGGCGCGCGTGCGTGTGCTCGCGCATGTCCTCCATGTTGGTGCGGATCAGCATCTCGCGCAGCTTCACGAAGTCGCAGTGCGACTCGTTCTCCACTGAAACCACACTTGCTTATTACTACGGATAGTACCAACACCCACCACAATGCATTATTTTTTTATTTAAACATAAAATATAAACATCTATGTAAAACCAACACGATTGCATCAGGTGATCTGTTGGGATGTGACAGAATTTTAAAACTTACATTTAAAGTTGACAAATAAATTTATTAAGCCTTGATTTATCTATCTCCCTTATTATATCATGAAAAGCAGTTGCCTATATATAGGGTCTCACAAAAATTAATTAAACAGTTTGCCAGCGGACATCAGGCTAGAGAAAAATACTTTAAAATTTAAAAAGAAAGTTAAAAACTATTACTTGTTGTATTAAAACAAAGTAAGCAATATTAAAATATAATATTATAATATTGATTATTAAAACCTTTATGTATAATATGTTTAATTTGTTGTTTAAGTTTAATTGCTTTTATATTATTTGCGACTCACTCACAGTCAAACCACTAAATTGGTTTTGTGGGAAATTGTACTAGAATATTAGATTTAATAAGAAATAAAAAATAAATAAATAAAACAACTCACCCTGCACAGTTCCCCAAGGATACTGTCTGGCACGAACAGTCTTGTTCCCAATCTTCACGAAGTCAGTGCTGCCCACCACGGCAAACGGGATGTGGCTGTTCATGCTGGTGTTTACTTCAGACACAGACTCATCATCTACCGGGAACTGGTATATTTCAACCCCATTCGCTTGGAGCTCTTGCATGATTTTGGACTGAAACCGAGAAGTTGTTTTTAAGGTTATTAAAGATAAGCTATACTATATTTAAAATGTAGGTTACAGATGATGCCACCCTAAATTTTTTATGATTATATTCTTTCAAAATTGCAAGCTTATAGGTATACATAAATTCTATCATAATTTATTATGATTTTAACATAGAAATGTTATCAAACTCTTGTTAATGACCTAAAATAATATGTACTAGTTACCTTAAATTTCTGCAGTTCAGTCTTAGAGATAGTATCTGCCTTAGCGATAATGGGAATGATGTTCACTTTAGTGTCCAACTTCTTCATGCAAACCAGGTCTATAGATTTAAGACCATGGCCTAAAAATTAAAAAATATAATTATTTGGTAAATGTTTTGTAATGCCATGCCGATTAAAAAGTGGTACTAAATGTAGCCGAGTTGAATAAAGATATGTTTGGCTAAGACTTTGAGGTAGCTAGTAAACAAAAGTTTATTTTTAAAATGTGGCATATACAATTGTCACGTCAAAAAACATACTCTCATGTGATTAAAGAATAAGTTTATGTTAGAGCAAACAGATTTGTTCGTAACCACAGGACATTATTAGTTGATGCTATGATATTGAATTTAAAATTAATAATATACTGTAATAGGATGGTACTAGCAAAACAAGCAATGAATTATAAGAGGAAATAGATAGGACTTGAAATATGGCGTTATTAATGTCATGACTATTTTTGTATACAGGACAATGTCCTCAGTATAATACTGATTTGAGTCAAAGTGAAAGTCCTTGAATATTATTTAAGAATGTGGCTTCCTTAATTGCATTCATATTTGAAGTGACACGCGGCTTAATAAGATAATTTATATCGATTGTTTGTCTACAAATTACAGTACATGTTTATGAGGATGTGCTGGCCTCCGCTCCTCATTAAATACTTAAATCGTTAAATGTTTATATTGGACAAACATTAATGTTGCCTTGGTTCTTAGCGCTTATAATCTAATAAATTATGATCGCGTCAAGTACATCTTCATACCAATTATAAAATATATTAATAATGGTTTATTAGATTGTACTTTGTATATAGACCCCAAATGGAAAATTTCATACAAGTTTTTACCCCTTGAAAAATGTATATCTCAATAAAACTGATGCCTATGTTCTTTCTAAGTTCGAGATTATGTATATACAAAAATTTCAAAGATTTAATTTTACATCTATAATATATTA
The DNA here is from genome assembly GCA_026213755.1 of Eurema hecabe. Taxonomy (NCBI): domain Eukaryota; kingdom Metazoa; phylum Arthropoda; class Insecta; order Lepidoptera; family Pieridae; genus Terias; species Terias hecabe. Next base: position 304,328 of record JADANM010005043.1, on the reverse strand, counting down.
TTAGATAATAATAATCAATAAATCCGAGAGTATACTATACGTCCCACAGGGTTAAGCTAAGAAATTGTAGTGTTGATAATTGAATTCGATTTTAAATAAATCAGGATATTTGCAGTCCATAAGAAACTTTGAAAACTAATACTGACCGACCCAAATGGGGGGCAAAGTAAAAGTGGATACCGTTAGTAGATCGTTGCATAGTATGTCAAATGCGCGTGGAATAAACATCGCGTAGTGGAAGTGTCGTAGTGTCAAGGACACTATTATTGTGGGTCATGGTGCCCTCATTACTTATTTATCATACAATGCGGATACTAGCCCCGGTTTAACGTACTTCCCGTTAGAGGGGCAATATCGGGATAAAAAATTTTACGTTTTAATCCAGGGATAGAGTAGATAGATGATATCTATCTACATACCAAATTTGAACTAAATTGATGCTATCGTTTGCCATGAAAGAAAGACAACATACAGACAGACGGACACACTTTCCCAGTTATAATATTAGTTACATAATTATGGTTACTTAAATCATAATATTTTTATTAGAATAAAAAAACTTGCCTCATTTTAAATTAAATTGTATCTGAAATCTACTATGCATAGATATATTGTATATAAAATTATAAACCACTCAATTGCTTACCAGTAGGACAGATAAAGTACAGGCAGACATGCAAACGGCTATCATGATAGGTCGGCAAGGACCTCTTGATCTTCAGCTCTTCTTGCAGGAAAGCCTCAAATTGTGCATCTATGTAATCCACAACAGCTTTAAAGCTGTCTTCCTTGTTCACTTGGTCGCCGTAACCGACAGTATCGCAAATTGTAAGCTACAATTGAAATTAATTATTTTGAACATAGTGTGCTATGAGAATGTATCAATCGGTGTTTTTTGTTAACCAACAAAGCAAGTAATTAATTCTATGCTAACACTTGTAATTCATTGTTACTTGTCAATGGTATTTAGTTCAGAGTTAATGACTTTTCATTATTTTGAATAGCAGTTCCTCAATTTTATTTTTCACGTAATAGTTTATAATTGCGCTACAAAAATAACACTATGTATAGAATTAAAAATATAATGAAGATTATTGTAATTGTTGCTACAGCATGACACTCCAGTTCTGGCGTTGTAAGTTCTCACCATAAATTGAAACCTACTTTCTATAAAAATTAATTCCTTATTTTTAAAAGAAAATAGATATAGATGAACATAAATCTCTTTCACCTCTAGTTAGTCAAGGCAATCATTGTAACTTATTTGTTGTAATTGAGATAATTCTCTCCAATTAAACAAATTAGTTATTTAAAAATCTTAGTACAGATGCACAAAGCAACCATACCTTTAGTCTAACATTGCTCTCCTGCAATTCATAAGTATGGGCTTTCAATTTCACGGTCGGCAGGTTGTGAGGACTCGGAACAGACTCAAAGTTTGTGTTGAACAATGAGTCCATTAATGTTGACTTGCCCAGACCAGTTTCTCCTGTTAAACATATAGTATCATAAGTCAGTGGTTCTGAATATATAGTATAGTATACAAGACATGTAAGTTTGATCAAACTAGCGAACAAAATTCTACTTACTTTTTACTAATTTTTTTTTTTTTTTAATATTCTGTTTATGGAAGAATATTTAAAGTTACTAGTTTTAAATTATTACAGTCAATATATTTTTTTAATTAAATACTTAGTTGTCACTTTTAAGCTCAAAAATATGTCCTAGCAAGCATTCTCCTAACCCTTATAAAATGTATTCATTTATCTGTTTGTCTCTGTTTATGCAAAATACAGCAAAATGTTACTAATTCTATGCATTGCTATTGCCAAGTTATTAAAATTGTACCAGTTTCAACATTCACAATGGAAATAAGTCAGGTACATATTACAATCAATGCACAAACAACAATTAGTAAATGCATATCTATCAATGCAGTTGATAGCGCATACCTAAGTCATGATTGGCTCAAATAATAATACGACTGAATCACTCACCGATACACAAAATATTGAAGACGAATCCATTTTGCACACTTTTGTTCACCAGTTGATCTGGCAAACTGTCGAAGCCGACATGCCCTGACAACTTGAGAGTACGCATAGCAGCCTCAATCTAAAATAAAATACCCATTGCATACAACTTCCCGTCCTGACTGACTCATTGCAAAAATATGCATTTACAAAATAATAAACAATATTGGCATCTGTTTGTTTTAAAAATCAACCTATGTTTATAAGTGTAAGTTATTTGATATAATAATGTTAAATATTATCTGGCCGCTTTCAATAAGAATATTCATATGAGCGGAGAACGCCCAAGCGAAAACTCTCTCCGACTTTACCCACAAGATATTTTATAATTATTATACCACAGTACACAGTTTTTGTTTCATTTATGTAAGTTTTTGTTATAGAAATTGTAATATATAACTAATAAATTCTAAATATACTTACTTTTGCTGGTTCCACATCAATGGCCGCCATTTTATTCGTTTATACCGCCCGACGGTTAATAATAAACTGAAGTTATGAAGTATGACAGTATGACAAATGTCACTTTAACATAACATACTTCATTGTACAGTTTAAGCAACATTTCAAATATGCATACAAATGTTAAATTATTTAAATTATTCTTATAAAGAAAATTTAAATAAAATTAAAAGTCCTTAAAAATACAAAATTAATTAAATACAAGGAAAGAAACAACCCCAGACGAAACTGAACATATAAAGTTGCCAATAATTCATTTTATAATATTGGACAACTGCATCTTTAGAAGAATTGCCACTGCTGAGGTATTCCATAATTTAGGAGAAATACATCTTTGGCCATTTTAATATGTACTAAAATTAAATTTTTGATACTAATATTTTAAAAAGACTCCTTTATTATTAATGTAAAAAATACACAGTGTGCTGTTCTTACAATTGCTTTTCAATTTTGTCTAAAATAAATATTTAATTTAACAAAAATATTGTTTTAACCTTAACTTCTTATGATTTATATATTTTATTATAGTGTCCAATAAAACAAACTTTGAATATATTTATTTAGATAAAATTATTGTTTTAGTATGTCAACCAATTCAATGTGTTTACTTATCTGATGATAAACTTTTTTGCTTTTTAGAAAATATTAAAAAGTTTGATTTAATTTAAATAAAAATAACAACAGAAATTAATGTATGTTGAACTCATTTCATTATTCTGATATTAATTTCAATATTATCCTATGGGATTGAAATGTTAATATTCTTTTGGGGAATAATTTACTACTAATTTACTACTGGCTAATTACTAAACTCTGTAAATATTAATATTCAAATTAAATTGAAAATGAAAATTAAATTATCGATTGTTCAAAAAATATGGCACTACTTTGACGGCACTGCATACGGGCAACCCCAGCTTGATCCAAAATGGCAGAAAGCGACTTCGGTGCGTTATCATGTGAGCTAAGGAAATAATGTTTTCTTGAATTTTATCGTCGCGTGTGATTTAAGATTTTGTGAAATAGTGAATTGTGACATAATAAACCATGGCGGATTTAAAATCACCGCCTTTTAGTGATATTAAGAGACCTGAGGAGGTCGTCCGGATGACGACTAATGATAGCCTGAAATTTGCAGTTCTTATCGGGCTGATTGAAGTCGGACAGGTAACCAACCGCGAGGTGGTGAACACCGTCCTACACCTGGTAAGCTTATCAAATAACAATAATTAATAGTAAATAAAATAAATCTTATAAGACTCGTGTAAGAACGAAACAGCATATACAAGAGAGCTCTATTATTGTTCAGGTTTTTGTTATTGTATTTTTTACGACAGAATTACGCTAAATTAATTAGCGTTCAAGGATATACAAGTGCAGTGGGCAATGCGTGGTTAGAATCTATTTTTGATTGTTATAATCGATCGCGTAGACTTGAAACGTAAAATCGCGGCCGCAGGCACCGGCTATGTTTGTTTTGGTATCTCTATTTACTAGAGTCTCGTCTCGTTGTAATCAAAATTCGTTTTTAACTAGCCCAATATGTCAAAAGTTTAATTAAACACAACTAGCCTTACTTGTAAAGATCGATTTTACGATTTTTTATGGTTAATTAATGCGTGAAATGTCGAACGATAATGTCCTCTATCGATTGTTTTGGTTTTGCTTTGCTTTACATTTCGTGTTAGAATTTTTCGAATTGTTTTTTTTATGAAGTTTTATTATTTAGCGAATCTATTGTATGTCGTTACTGTTACTGTACAGCATGGATCCTAAAGAAATCGTCAGTCATAAAAACATTTTTCTGTTCCAAATATGAATTTAACCAATAATAATTGATAAAATTCCATTGTCGTTCGTGTAAAAATCTGTTAGGAAAAAATATTTTAGTTGTCACATTTTTACATGTTTAGTTTTTCTTCAATATAATGCAGACATGCCATAACTACCTATTACTCTCTTAAAATCCATATAAGGACTTCGTCATCCGTTATTGCATTTTATGATTTTTAAACTGTTTTTTTTACTCTTTTACGTATAATAATATCGAATTGCGACATTAGTAATATGAATTTCAAATTTATTACAATCAATCTGTTTTTGTTACTGGTATTACCTATGAATTATATTGTTACTTTAACTGTTAAATCTTATTTTAAGATCAGATAATGATTTTTCTTATGATAGTTGCGTAGTTTTCCCCTCTACTACGCGGGGAAAACTTGGTTCGCGAGATTCTATCGCCATTATTTTTATTCGACCAGCGTAAATCCAGTTTTTGCCCTTAATCGATATCATGCCTTTGAATAATGGTTACTGCGCCCTGGGAAAGTAAAAGGAAGACGTCTTAACTAAAAATGGTTTGTTGTTTGATACCTACTTCAACTTTACTATAGAACTCTACACTGCTGATAATTGATTAATGACTAGAATACGGAAGAAAGAGAGACGAATATATTTTTATTATTCCACATTTCAGACACAAACAAACATTCAATTCATTTGCATAAATATTCACAGATTTCGTACGGAACACTACCGTTGCTCATTTATTGTCAACTTGAATAAATTTAAGGGTTCGTCCTGTCAGATTCCCGCACATGAAAAAATACCAAGTTTCGATAGCCAAGTAGGTATGGCGAAAAATGCCCGAACCGCAATGAACATGTTAAACCATGAATGAGTTCATACTATTAACATTCATAATGATATTAGCATAAAAACAATTATTGACTTATTGTACGCGAAACGCCCGTGCACCCGGCCGGCGCTCGCCGCGGCGAACTGTCCCGTTTCCATGAATAAATTGTTTGTGCACCCCAATTTCAGCTTATGCAAAGTACTTGAAAGATTACGCCAAGTTAAATGTGATGAGAGCTGAATAGAATGGCTCCTTACGACACTGCAGACAATGAGGCTGATAGACCACAGAAAAATTGTGTAAAGTGTAAACATATCGATACGTATTTTAGTATCGAATGTCGAAAAGCAGCCGTCACTTTGAACATTTAATTATTGTTACGTTGTCGAAATGACTAGGCTTATGATAAGCTGATAGGCGCCGGCAGGCAGGGCTTTTTGTTTTCATGGAGTCTTAGTACGTTCTGTACGTAATTTTCCATTTTCTTGGTAATTTTCTAAGCGTTGTTTCGAATTTATATTTTGTCAGCGCCCTAATTTTTTGTATCAAAAACGATTTATAATGAAAAACTAGCTTGTGTGTACTACTACTGTGTGATTGTGTGATCTCCAAGTGTAGGAAAATTTTATTTAAATATATACAAGATGACGCATTTTTGCACAAGGTTACGAAGGCCATATAAAGAAAACTAACTACATATTATTTCGTCATTACACGTTATAAACAATGTATTTTGATAAAAAAAAAATTATCCTAAATTTAACAGCAATCAATCCAGAGCAGAAAAACTATTTTTGTCTCAGACTTTATTTAAAACAATATAAGTTTGATTATAATTAATGTGTATGTTTCAGATTAGGTATACAAGATGGACGTTAAAATCGTAGATTAATGTAGTAACGAGAATACGATACGATGCACAGGAGCTAGCAAATATTGTGATCGGCGCAGCCTCCCTGCCGTCGCGCGGAGACCAATCATTGACTTATTTCCTCCCGCTCGATAGATGAACGTTATTTATTATGCAATTATCGGCACGAGTAATTTATGCACGCCCGTTTATTTTCGCATTCGTATGATATCTCAAATTTGTATCGGCTAACGAGAGATGTGTTATTTCAGCTGGTGTTAATGAATTAGGTGCGGACTGGGGACGGTACAATGTTTCAATTATACAAACAAATATTGTACATGTATAATGTTGTATAATGAATATAATGTGTTCTATTTTTAGAATATACTTTACTTTCCATAATACGAAAGCACTTGTGGTTGAAGGTAGCGCGACGCATCGTATTTCATCGGTATTTTATAACTATATATAGGTATATTTGTCGTATTAAAAACACGTCAGCATGAATAAGGTATCACTTTAAACATAATTTTTATCTTATAAAATAATAAAGGCTCTTTCAGTGAGTGTAGTATATGTGGGTAGAGTGTTATTTGTCTCGGGCGTATTGTCTTATATAAGTGTAGGCCGGTAGTGGGGAGTCAGTCTGTATCAGATCGTCATACCGGTAGCACTAGCACGTGGTGGTACGTTGGCGAGCCAAATATAATAATCAGTGAATACTACATTGGCGACGAGGATAAAACTGTGAGTACTAAAATGAATTATATTAAAAAAAAAAAAAAAATAATAAGAAAAAGAGGAACTATCAGTGTTTA
>JADANM010005043.1:250105-296209 GCA_026213755.1 Eurema hecabe | reverse complement strand
ATTATTTCGTCATTACACGTTATAAACAATGTATTTTGATAAAAAAATTATCCTAAATTTAACAGCAATCAATCCAGAGCAGAAAAACTATTTTTGTCTCAGACTTTATTTAAAACCATATAAGTTTTATTATAATTAATGTGTATGTTTCAGATTAGGTATACAAGATGGACGTTAAAATCGTAGATTAATGTAGTACCGAGAATACGATACGATGCACAGGAGCTAGCAAATATTGTGACCGGCGCAGCCTCCCTGCCGCCGCGCGGAGACCAATCATTGACTTATTTCCTCCCGCTCGATAGATGAACGTTATTTATTATGCAATTATCGGCACGAGTAATTTATGCACGCCCGTTTATTTTCGCATTCGTATGATATCTCTAATTTGTATCGGCTAACGAGAGATGTGTTATTTCAGCTGGTGTTAATGAATTAGGTGCGGACTGGGGACGGTACAACGTATCAATTATACAAACAGACATATTTTACATGTAAAAGGTTGTATAATGAATATAATGTGTTCTATTTTTAGAATATACTTCACTTTCCATAATACGAAAGCACTTGTGGTTGAAGGTAGCGCGACGCATCGTATTTCATCGGTATTTTATAACTATATATAGGTATATTTGTCGTATTAAAACACGTCAACATGAATAAGGTATCACTTTAAACATAATTTTTATCTTATAAAATAATAAAGGCTCTTTCAGTGAGTATCTAAAGTTTTTGTTTTAAATATTTTGTTTATTTTTTATTATTTCAGGATGAAACAACTAGGTAGAACCTCGAAATAACGCTCCATTGTACACGATGAATATTAACTAGGTACATAGCATTAAAGTGAAACAAAGTGCGGAACAATAAAGAATACGTTCGTTTCTTGCAACAATAATCGATTATAGGCAACTTGTCACCGCTGCTACATAAAAAATGCATTGTGTGAACACACCGCTGTCCAAACACATTTCTGCGGTAGGACTTGCGATTGTCGTATTGTTTTGTAGTTAGTATAACGATATGGATGAGTTTCTTTAAGTACGGGTATTAAGACGGGAATTACGGGAGTAGAAAGAATTTAATATGTATTATGATTTACAAACCTATATTTTTGGCATCAATTAATCTTTAAAATATATTATTGGGAAGATTCATCAAAACGTTACTTTGATTATTTCGATATTATCAATCTAATGATATCGCACTGTCATGTATGACAATAAAATAAAAAGCCTTATATTTCTACTAAATTTTTTTGGTAAGTCGACTTTGAGTTCAATTCAGACGCGTAAATAAATGTCACATATTATCCAGTTTTTAAAGATATTAAGATTGTACTTAAATGCAAATGAAATCGCGAGCTAACGCTTCTAATAAATAAAAATAGAACCGGTTTAATAATGAATACGATTTCCATATTATATTGTTTGTGGGTCTCTGCAGCGTTTGAAGTGACTGCATGGCGGTCACGGCCAAGAATACTCGATCAAGCTGATAATTAGCGAAAGACGACACGTTTCTACATTTTTTTGTCTATTTTTTATACAATTAGTCATAGGTGGTTTAGTTGCGGTGGTGGGATTAGATTCCGTAGATTCGTATTTTTTTTTAATTGGGTGCATGCACGGTGTTAAGGTACTTAAGAAAAGTATACGTAACTAACTTACTGGTTGTTTTATAAATCCTATAATTACAATAATAACATTTGACTTCCTACATAACGCTTGCTTTTAGAGAGAACTTAAATGTAACGTCTGCTATGGGATCATAAATAAATAAACAATTATAAAACTGGACTAGCTACAAGTCGAGTGAGATGTATACAATATGTTGAAGTAATGTATAATGTATCGTTGGAAAAAGTGAAGACAAACATGGGATAATATCGTCGAGACATGATCGACCGGTCCTAACGCTTTCATTTCAATAAATCAACTATAAAACGTATGAGACGTTAAACTCTCCGTTATCTTATATATTTTTATCCTTACTAATACATAATTACCAGGTAATTAAAAATTAAAATATACTTGACGACCTACATGTGTGTTACCTAGCTACAGTTGAAAGAAAACTCACTTCGGACTAAAAAAATAAACTGAATGTTATATTGCATAAAGCTAAGACAAGAAATAATGAAGGTGCGTATATTTTTGATACCTTATGTAATATACCAAACATCTAAAAAAAACCCATTCATAAATAATATAATAATCTTAAAAGTGCCACGTTTTCCAGGATTTAACCCACTTGCTAGATACATGCTTACTCCGTAATGTTATCTTATCACATTATTTACTTTGCAATTCACTTAATATAATATTTATCAATTACCTTATTATCGGACGCAATTGATGTGTAACGCTTATCAAACATGTATTGAATCATATTTACAAACGGTCTTGCAAAATCGCAGGATAGTAAAAATCTAAAAATATTTTATAAAACTAATTTTTTCTTCGATAAAGACGATAAAGGCATGAATTTATAAACTTACTAATTTAACTAATTGCATGCTATTCTTTACTAGGTCAATTGAATAATCTATTAATTGTTTTCCAGAAATATCTAAGACTATTGTGTACAATTGTAATATCAGCTCAATGTGGCAATGCGGCAACGTTGCCGAATGACTGAGACTGAATAGATCGCAGATCGTTGCACAGATTGTATGCCGGTGATCGCTTTCAGTTCATGTGCTCCTAGTCAGTGTCGTGCGATTTATTACGAGTTTATTGTATTTATTCATCATATTTGTTTTATTTATAGGTATAATAAATAATAATATTTTTTAATCGTCATATTATCATTTTTATGAACACTAAGTTTTCTGCTAAGCTGTGTTTTTTTGCAAAGAACGAGTGATTTATTATATTCGTACCTAAGTGGGTCCCCTTTTTAGACCTTGGGGGAAAGGACCATGGCCATGTCGGACTTCTACCCCTAAAGTATGCATGAAATACTATTTTTTTTTAATATTTGTTTCTACACGTATTGGCGAACATTTTAATCAATATAACATTTGTGGAACAGTAAAAATATAATACTATGTTACATAAATGTATAAAGCGTAAAGGGGTCGTACGCGATTGTTACATGTTACGGTAATGTTCCCGAACGAGCGCGACAATGGCTGGCAGATTGCCGTTGATCGCCTCCAGTTCATGTACTCCTAGTCCTCGGTGCGCAATTTATTATGACTAATATGTTATTTTGGTATTAAAATAAATTTTAATAATAATTTTGTACATATCTTATTTATACTTAATACAAAAATAAATAAATAGGCGTGGTTAAAGATATTTAAATATATATAATTATTAATTATAGATTGTAAATTGTTAAAGTGAGCTTTACGCGCTTAAATTAAAATATGAGGAGTATTTTTCGGTCATTATTAAAACTACCTATTCTGGTCGATATTTCATAAAAGGTAGTGAAAAGGTAAGACAGACATTCATAAATGTTAAGGTAGGATAAAAAGCGTTACTCGGTAGTATTGTGTGCGATTGTTATATCAGCTCAATGTGGCAATGCGGTAATGTTTCGGAACGAGTGATACAATGGCTCGCAGATCGCTGCACAGCGCGATCTGAACTCGACACAGATTGTACGCCGGTGATCGCTTTCAGTTCATGTGGCCCTAGTCATTGGGGTGTAATATAATAGCGATTTTTATTGTATTTGATTTTTTGTTTATGCGATTCAACGAAGTTTGAATGTATACTGTACTAAAAATGGTAACTTTGGTTATATCCAGTGGCTTGGATTTGTTTAATACATTTTTTTTATATTTTTACGTAATTCGTGAATAAGTGTGCTGTATAAGTACGTATTTATTTAATTTACGTAATATAAAATATTTACAAATATAAAGAAATACAAAATGCAGTTAAAAACATTTACATTATTAATGAATAAAACACTTAGATACATATCTATGTAAAAAACTTATTTACGTTAATTTAATTACGGGTACGACGACAAACGTAACGTAAAAACTAAGTATAATATGAAGTAGAGGAGACGTCAAACATTTTTTTAGGCACTAGTGTTAAATTTGTTAAACAAAATAAAAATTTACATTGAAAAATACACATAAAATAAAAGTATAACAAAGAAATAAGAAATAGTATAGAAAAATAATACCACTTACTTATTTCAAAGCGGTAGACATGTGTTGCTTACATACACATTACATACTAAAGCTATAATGGCTCTGTTCGTTGCTCGCTAACAGTAACAAATAACAATTAAGCCGACGTCGTGGAATGGTTCTGACGTTTTATCTAAAATGAGCATTCCTTTCGCAGAAAGAATACCCTTTATTTTGAAATGTTCCCAGTTAATGAGTTATAATAACTTGTCACAAATGAATGCGACATCGTTTCTTTTGTACGGCGGCCGAGGGAAATAATGAAGATGGGCGGCGTGCCAGCGCCGCGCGATTACTTTACGTAATAAATATCGTTAAGATCTTGTATAGAACCTGTATACATTAAATAACGAAAAATTATTTTTCATTTGGTCTTGTTTAGGGGTCCCAAGTTCACGTTTCCGTGGTTCTACCTACGTAGCGTGGGCTATTATTAGATAGGTCTTATAAAAATAACGAGAGTTTTTATAAGACCTATCTAATAATAATCTAGATCTCGCATTTTCTTTACAAAACAGGTCGACCGCCGTCCTCTAGACTAAATTCGAAAAATAAAAAAGAAAATATTTATTCGGAGGTAAGTTCAAATATCATTTACTTCAATAGCTTGGAACAAAAACGACTTAGGAGTTCGGAACCCTATTCTCTGCGTAGCACGATACAGACTTCGCCAGATACCTATTTCTGTTTCCTGGTGAAGTACTAATATTATTAATGATTTACTAGCATTTTCCGGTTGGATCTTAAATAAAAAAATGTAGTAAAATTAATTATTGTTTGATAATTTTTACATCGTACATATTCCAATTGTTTTTGTCCTTGTTTATAAACTGTAATCCTTTTATTTAAAGTTAAACATTTATGAAAGTCCACTTTAAGAAATAACTAAAACAAAAATTTAATGTAAATAATTTCGCAATTAATGTTATGCTCTGAAAATTTAATTGATAGCGGCGTATGTATGATTAACCTTGGTGTTGGTATCAAAGAGCGCTTTCCGGTGCACTCATTTACAAAATCCGATGGCTAAGTGCCTCGCCGTGATATACCTACGTGCGCGCAAGTCATAGGTGATGCCGTATCATCAGGCCATTTATCAAAAATGAAAAAAGGAAATCAGAAATATTATTCCATCCTTTAAGATACTAGTTAGTCAGTATTTAAATTATAAGTAAATATAAGCTCAACGTCAGTATATATTACCCCTTATTAAGTAAAGTTTATTTTAAAGAAATAAATATATGAACCCTTAGTCGTCTTCACTACATACTATAAAACAAAGTTGCTTTCTCTGTCTCGTACATTACGTTCTGTCCTTAAAAAAAGTCTTAAAAAGCGTGCAACTGATTTCAATGCGTTTTTTTTAATAGATAGTGATTGAAGAGGAAAGTTTATATGCATAATACATGCATAGTAAGGGTCGAGCCGGGGCTTGTCGCTAGTGTCATAATATTAAATCTAAATTTTTTTAAAACCCCCGACAGACAGACAGACACGTCAAACTTATAAAAGTTGTTGTTTTTTGTGATGTACATACAAGTCATAACCTTTCATTTGATACCCCAATTGACCATATTTGCAGACATTCGGTTTTCCTCCCCGACTTTAACCCCCCATAACTTTTAAACTGCTTAATCGATTTTCATCAAACAAGTCTAAGAACACTCGCCCATAAAGCACGTGTAATAAAAAAAAACTAAATTGAAATCGGTTCATTCGTTCGGGAGCTATGATGCCACAGACAGACAGACAGACACGTCAAACTTATAACACCCCTCTTTTTGCGTCGGGGGTTAAAAACTAAAACAATGTCGGCATAAGCGGAGCGACAAGCGGGTAGATAGCGACAGGTCGATGCGACGTCCGCTATACCTCATTAAGCACAGCCGAGCATTAATTATTCTCATTAGTACAGCGTTGCTCGCAAAAAGTGAATATGATTAGGCACGTACGGGACACGCTTTTTGAATCTGGATATACTTTTTAGTTGTTAGAATTTTGTATATTGCATAACCAGTGTCGTGAGCGAATTTGTTTGAGAGAGACGTGTGTTATATTTTTATTACATGGTTGATAAGAATGATAGTATCTAATCTCTTTATAATATGTTTATTTTCTGTTTAAAAAGACTAAGTATATATAATGACAGTATTGGTATGCCTATACAAAATTATCAAGTTTACCTATTCGTTCAGCAACGGGGCTGTGTCATTATCAATTTCAAGCTGATCCCAGCAAACATTATGTACGCCGTGAGCATAATTACTTATCTTCGATCAACGTTATATAACCTCGCCCGGGTGCCTAATTTAGCTATTAGAAGCCGAGTTTAATACCACCTGATTTCGTTGAGCAATCCAATTAGATTGATGATACTCGTAATTCCTTTCTAATTAAAGGCGCGCTCTCTGATTACTTCCATCTGTTTGCGTGGCACGCAACAATAGGGGACGACACTGCTAATATTGGCGTTACTATTCACAACCCTTACCGCGTAATACGGGATGTGTGGATACAAACTTGGATCGTGTCCATTAATCAATTAGTCAGGTGAGACATGCACAGCGCGCAAACACCGCCCGCCCTGTACACTGTACAGCGTCGAAAATGAGGCTTATCTGAGACACAATATAATAGTTATGTTCATTGATCGATGGCTCAGAGCCATTGTTGCTTTAGAATTTGCATATTTCATCAAGTGTACAACGATTGATGTTGGGAAGGCGTTAAGGACCAAATATTTGCTAGGTAATATGTCTTTAATGTATATAATACATTATTCGAATTGTTTCTAAAACTGTATTTAATTTTAAATCATTCTGATATAAATTGAGTATAAATATACTTACAATAATTAGGCCTTGATGGTTGTTAATTACATTTGGCCAGAATTCCGGATAAAACCGTAATTAATTTTGGTTATTCGATGCATTTACTGGTATTGATTGTCATTGAGCTGGGATTAGCAAGCAAAGCCGATCACTTGTATTCACCTGGACATAATTCATTGTTAGTTTATAGATCGATGAGGTTTATCGTCGGCGAGGGACTCGGGATTATATAGTGTCCCGTGGTATACTAGACTATTGAATTCAACGTTTTGTCTGTATGAAGTTAAATGTATTTGGTTATAAATTGTGCTGCTGTAAATAAATAAAAATATAGATACAGTTTCAGGTAGGTAAAGTACAAATTGTGTTCATGGGTACCGATGATCACTTGCTCATTTTTCCCTCTTTTTAAAAAAAAAAACACTTGTAAGCGTAACCTAAATAGATATGTCGTTCCAATTAGCAGAATATTCTACGCGCTCCCATAGTGTTTAACGGTTAAGAACTAAGTTTATCCCTAAGGCTACTTAAACTATAAGGGATAAAATACCTGCGCCTACCGACAGGGTATCTATACCCTTGTCACTTTGCGTCACGCGTTTAAAATAGGCGTAAAGCTCTACTCATGTCGCATTATTCTCTCCAATAAGTGAAGTGTAGCCTAACCACGGTAGAGGTAAATAGTTTTCAATATACATGGACATATAGGTATTGAAAATAATGGAAATACAAGTACAGTTGGGAAATCCGGGTTTGCTGAACAATTTTGTGTTCAGATACTAATGGTTTTGTTTAGTTATTGACAGACTGCTTTCGAAATTATGCTGGCGCAGTTGTATTAACAAATAAGTGCTTTCATAAACAGGTGTTAAACAATATATTTATAAACATGATAAAGTTTGTTTTCATTTATTTTAAAAATGTTCGTCAGTCCAATAAACAGATTGTTATTTAAATAATCTAGTTAGTAAGTAAATATAAAACAGTATTCAACAGAGACATAATAAAATGGTACCTTCACATATTTTTTGGATAGTACAACGAAATTGTGGCAGCTAAAAGTATCAATTGGAACCCTCGACGCCAGGATATTTGTGTTGGACACGCGCAGTTATAATACGTTCAGCCCTTGAATTTCAAGTGGGGTCGAGCGATGGAAACGTAATGAAATACACTTCGGTGTTGTCATAGCGTCTGCTTAATCGTATCATGTTGAGTTGAATGTTATACATGGAAGTAAGCAGGTACTCCCCGTGGATGATTTTATTTGTTTGCTATTTATTGAAATTACCGAAGTAAATTGTTAATACAATAAAAATGTCTGGCTACGCTTTTCTTTCGTGCTTGCTAAACTGTAATAGCTGAATTAAAAAAAGGTTAGACGTAGAATTATTATAACCTTAAAAGTATTTTGTTCTGTGTTTTGTTCTTAAAGGTTTTGTTTAAGATAGTAACACGGAAAGATGTTGCAAGATTCTAATGGTAAATAAAGTGGAACATACACAATATACCAAACTTGACTTCCATTGAAGTTTGGTTTTAAACCTCGAAGCATCCATCGGCGCGTACAAGCAGGTGTATCAAAATGTGGATGCAGGGATAATTGGGTTTTCGCGGCAACTCGACCGCGATTCGTTTGGCGATGCCGGGCAAACTGTTAGCTGCTAAATGACTTTATATTGAGCCCTGTCGGTTAGGGCACCTTAGCCCTAGTAACTACTAGTAGTATTATTTTCTATACATATTAAATATTCAATGTTAATAAATACATTTCGTATCGGAATTTGATGTTAGGATCGTAATAGGAAGGTTTGTATTATCGATTAACCAGGAATCACCAAATATGTCAGTATACAGATATAACGATCCTTCTCGGAATGCCTTTGAAATACCTTGAATGTCTGAGTTCGGTAAAGGGGTAATATATTATTCAGAATTATGCTTATCAGTCAAAAGGTACCTGCTGTAGCGAGTCTACGAAAGATAGCGATTGCCTTAATGAAGAGATTGAAACAGTAGGTACTATATATTTTTTTAACATTAATTTGCAGCAAGGCCAGATAATATGGTCTATAGGGTAATAAAATGTTTAGGATATTTATAGAATATGTTTTGATTATGAATGTATTAAGTAAGTCAGTAAAAATAGAAAAGTTGAAGTGTTGATTTAGTATTACTTTTTAATGGCAGACATTCTACACAATACTTAAACCCATTTAATTATTAATATGTAAGAAAAGAAAAATACAGAGTAATAGACACAATTAAGAAGAAATGTATTGGTTCAGCAAACACTCGTGTTAACAAACAAAGGCGGGGTGCGACCGGGCTGCCCGCTCCGTATATTTAGCGAACACTTTAATGAGGTCACCGATGGTCACCCCACAACCTTGGAACTATCGTATTCACTTGGATGGTTTCGAAGATAAAAGGATAGAATATTTATACGTTTCTTTAATTGTAATGGTAACATTGTTGCGCAATAAATACGCAGGTAGTATAATTTTTGCAACACAAAGTTTCAATATGTTAATTCTTCAAATCTGTTAAATATTAGATCTATCAAATACTACATGTGTTACCAGACAGCGATAGTTTTTGAATCAGTCATGATTCGACACAATTTTAAGCAAAAAAAGAACTAGTCAATTGGATGTCACTGTCAGGTCAACGCAAAAATGGCACATTTTAAAATTAGAATCGCAAATTATATACAAAAAATAACCAGAATTAAGAATGAAAATAAACTTAACATGCACGACTCAAGTCTTATACAATATAGACATCAGTTAAACTGGACGTTAAATAATTATCGACGTTTCGTTACCTTCACGTAAGTAGCCGAAGGTAACCTAAGCCGCGTTGTTATTGAAATGCCAAGTTATTGCACAGTCCAGGGCTGGATAAGGCGCTGATCCAATAAGCGAAGTGCACGCTCTGTCTATACCGAGCGGTCGGCTAGATGAGTTAGTGATAGATATTGAAAGATATTCTGTAAATGGATTGAGAGAAAATATTCTAGTAATAACTAGCTAAACTGATTCTTCAGGTTACTGAGTGTCGTCCCTTCATTCTTTAATATTAATTTTTAGTTCTAATTTTAACTTAAGTCGATGAGCGGGCGTCGCTTGCACAAAACGTATAAGTTTTCCAGACAAAGTTATTCCTATTACGCTCGAAAATAATGTTTTAAAGGTTAGCGTAATAAACCTATAAATATAAGTAGGGTTTTGATATAGACTAGACGAATAGTAATTGGAAGCATTATTATATAGGTACAATTTTATATGAAAAGCACGCGAAATATTCGTTAACGTATTTCTAGGGAAAATATTGTGTCATGTTTGTGTCATACTTTCGCAATCCAAGCGAAACAGTTTGAGCTTTTTAGTAGAAATTCATGAAAAATGTAGATTTCACACCTAGGGCTGTACGGCATAAAGAAAAACACATAACACAAGTAAGTTAAATGTATATATGAATATAAAATATTATGTTATTTTTCGAAATTACTTACTGAAATTCTTTATTGAAATTAAATTATTCTTTATGGTTGACCTAGAAACTTTTGAAACTTGGCTTGAAGCAAGACTATCCTACATAATATGTGATGAAACCATAGACCATCGCGCTAGACTAGTTTTTTTTTAATAAATGTATCTATGGATAGAAAAACAGCTTTATAATTATCTTTTATAATATAAAGAGTATAGGTACGTACGTCTGTAAATTTACTAATGAAAAATGCAAAATTTACGAAACAGTTTTACCATTATATCATTATTTATTCAAGTAAATTTAAATTAAAGTGTTTGTTTAATTACAAGCTGTTGAATTGATAATCAGCCTCGGGGTCCTATGTTATTTTAAGTTCGTATTCAAAGGATTAGTTAATTGAAGAAACTGCCAAGTATTTGATAATTAATCTCTTAGCGACTCGCTAAACATTTCACCCCAAAACATTTAACAATTATAAATAAGCTGTATATATATTTGTGATTTACGTTTTTAAAAATAACTCAGCAACAGTACAGTATTTAATCAAGTCCATTTCACTACAGTATAAACAAAAAACAATAACCTAAAATGTGAAAACTGTTATAGAAGGTATAATAATCAAAATAAGAAATTAATACGTACATATTATACTTCCTACAATTAGGATAAATAACTTAGTGTTGCTATAAGAAAAAAAAAATGGTGCCCGTAAATTTAAATACTGGCAACCCTGGCAGCTCCAGCATGTGAGGTCACTTGGAGCGCTCTATTAAAATTTAAATGTCCCTGTATTAACTTTGTGTGTACTTGAAACTTAACATATGCCCGTATTTTAATGAGTCGACTTAATTCGATGTGCCTAATTAAGATTTGAGTTATACAGAGATTAAAATCTGGATTTTGAGATTAAGGCCTATTCGAATATGTGACTACATTTTGAGAATTAACTATAAAATACCTGAGTGCGTTGAAAGAATCTGTAAATTATTTTTATTACTATTCCTAAATAACCTTAAATTTTATATTGATGAATGTGATCTATTTTACTAAATATATTTATAAACTGAGGAATAATTCAAGAATGAGCATGCTACGAACTACACTTCGCTCTTTTTGCACGTCTCTTTTTGCAATCTTAATCTTGAGCAAAACTGATATGACGAATCTACTCTATAGAATACTACCCGCGCCGAGCGGTTGTACTCGCGTTAATATTGTCACCAAATACTTAAGGCGTAATGGTAAGTCTATACATAAATAGTACAGATTCAAGATGAAAATTTAAGAAGAAAAAATTAAAAGGGTCCAGTAGGTACTATTAAACGCAATCATTAATATAGGAATCATGACGATGTTTGACAGTGAGAGTATTCTGACGGAAAATAAGAAGATTAAGTTGAAATATTAATTAGAACATTATAATGAGATCTCATTAAACGAATAAAGATTACAACTGCGGAGATCACCGTGAAACAGACGTTTAATTTATCTGGATGAAAGTATTTATAGGGGATTAAATAAATTACTTGTGAATACTAATTACGAGCTTTCAATAAACGGATGCGTAATTAAAACAATTCTATTTGCGAGGCGTGTTTAACCCTCGCTTGCCGTAATTCATTAAACACGTAGCCAGTTAACCCTATTTGCGGCCGCCAGTGCCCCAGTCGCTAGTGGAAATATTTTCACAGATATTTGCTTGTACCCGTTGGTACGTGGAGGTATGGTACGGCACAAAGTGCCCTGCGTGGTACGTTAATGAGAACAGGATTTACGTAATGTTACATGGCTTATTTGCCATGACTTTGACGACGTGAAAAAGTATACTTTCTTAAGTCTTGTGCTCTAATTCTATGCTACAATTGATAAAAGGTGAGGTTTAATCTTTTGTATGTTTCTTTGCACCGAATAAAATACTTAAAACTACTGGACAAAGGCTGTTTTACACTATGCTTAAGTATTTAGTGACGGGTTACACCGTGAGCAATTTTTATCAAATTAATGAAAATCATTACAACGCAGCTTTAAGGATTTGACAAAATATAGCAATCTATATTCTCTTCAGAATTAATACACGAGGTTCTATAGATCAATTTCTAATTAGACGATAATTAATTAATAAGCCTCCAAATGGAACGTCACGAATTCTCATTACGCGTATCGCAGACAAACGCCACTATAGCAGGAATTAATTATGGCCGCAGTTGACACGAATGGAGCTCGACAAAACCTAGAGTAATCTTACTGATGGGAACCTATTGATGAATAGACGAGTCAATCAGTAAATTCGATGTGGTCGGTTTTACAAATTCTATAGACGGTAGTTTCGTAAATGTTCAAAATTACCGATACATGTTTTTTTGCAAGAAAACATTGGCAAAATTGTGGCAACACAGCACTGCCATTTCACCAAGAATAGAATAGACATGTTTTTTTAAGAATATTTTGGAATGGTAATAAAGTTTCCAGTTGATTTCAGTAGGCATGATAATTCATGATAAGATGAAAGTGATTAAATGTAATTTGCTAATAAAACATATCTAACGTAAATCTACGTCTTAAATACATTGTCCTATAGACTAGTATGCATATCTTTAAAAGAGTAAACTGATGCAAATCTAATAAATTATAGTGTGAAAGAACTTATGTATTACAAAATATAATTATATTTAAAATCTGAAATACTGCACTGACTGCTTTGATGTTTCTTGTGTTTCATAAATGATTTCTCGTCGACACGAACGAGTTCGTACACGAACGGTGTTATATTAGTAAGACATAGAGCGTGCGAGTGATTGACGGAGACTATTCCGTTGATAAACGGAGGCTGCGTCTCAATCTCTTAGTGGGTGTACAGATAAGTGGGACAGATTCGGTCTGAGGTAATAAAGTTGGCGTTCTATATTATCAAGACCTGGGGAAGGATACACCTACGTAAGGGCATTGTATATTTTCCAAACTTTATTTTTGATAGACGTGCCAATAGTATGTCTACATGTCATGATTTCGACAGTATTTGTATGTTTCATCCACGCGGCGTAATTACTGATTCGATGTTAATGAATCGAGTAATTGATTTGTAAGTGCTGCAGCAATTTTAATTGAAAAGTTGAATGAGATGGAAGTTACTCTTCAATGTTTCTTAGTTCTTGATCATTATTGAGATGGATTAAAGTTTTTTAATTGAGTTTGATGTGTATGGCAATAAATATTTCAGGAAGAGAAAGTTCGAACTTGTATAATAATACACTAGTTTGGGCTTAAATTAACCCCTGCTCAAAGTTGTTGTATCACTCGAGCATCGCTCTTAATTTGAACCATGAATAAGATAAATACGTCAATATTATGTTTCAGAACAGTTACCTTCAGTCAATTACGAACTTTGACCCATTATCTCACGTAATATGATACTACTATGCCGGCTTTGACGTTAGCTGTAACAGGCGGTCGACTTACGGCCTTTGATTCCAAAGATATAGTTTGTTCCAAATTATAATTCTACGAGTATATTGATACGTTGTTGAATGTTAATTAAAGATATATCCAATGACTTTAAACGTCTTATTTTTTGCGGGTTTTTCAAAAATTATGTGATAAGGTTATAATAATGCACATATTCTTAGTTTTCCAATAACAGCACTAAAGCACGTTATGCGGCATAATGCTTAACGTTGAATGTTTCATCAACAGCAACTCTGCACAATCGAGCACTCTCAAACTAAAACTAATTCGCGGTCTAATTAGCTTCAGCATAATTCGGCATTGTGCGCCACTGAGTCGCACTATGCTCTGTTATTGGTAAACTAGGATTATTTATACTTAGAATGTTATGCAAGAAAGTATTAATAGTTGTGACGGTGATGCGTCCTCGTGGTTGTTAGACTTGCCGTTTGAAGGGCATGTGACGTCAAGTGCTTATCTTCACTAGATTCACGCGTTATCCCCTAATATGACACTTCACTGTGATAAGCACCCTGCAAGGATGACGGGAATAATCGCATTTAGGCTGAGTTACCTACATAATATACAGTACGAATTATTTTTGATTTTAAAAGTTTTGGGTGAAAACTTAGTGTGTACGATCTGTTTAATTTTCAAATATCTAATTAAATATTGACGGAACTTATTCAATCTTACTTAGAATCATTAAATCTCCTTAAGTCTTAAAGCTATAAATAAAGAGATATTTTAAAAAACAAGTTACGCTAGTTTTAATTTACTTTTCGATTTAAAAAAGAAAAAATAGTCAGAATAGCGAACCCTATATTTCCAAGCCGATATTCGGAGTGCACGGTATTCAAGGCCTGTCTGTGTGCAGTTTACGAGAGCGCGGAGGCTTTACGTATGCACTTGTACAACGTACGTGCCGAGGTCTACAGTTATACAAGTCGGTACGTGCACGGCTTAATTGGTGTAACGCATGCTCGCTACTGGCGATTTTATTGCTTAAAATAGCTCTCGAATTCCATCAATTTTCGCAAATGGAGATAGCGATGCTAGGCTCTTGAAAATGTTTAAGCAATGAGCCAATTCCAATATTGGTCGTGTAATTATAAATATCCAGTTTCATAGTTTTCATCTATGAATATTTTATTGGTATTTTAAAACTTATACGTGAATTTGTTATTTAATATATCAGAGCTCATTGGCTATTTAGAAGGAAGTAGGTACTTTAAAGATTTGAGTGGTTCTCTTTATATAATACATATCTACATATTGTCTACGGCGTAGACGCGCTACGTGCGCGGCTACGGTCTACGGCTGTGCTTTTGTGAGACGTAGGTAAGAGGGTGTAGGGCTCACGTCAGATTGTTTTTTTTCTATATATTTTCAAAATATAGTTTCTGCATCCTTTATATTAACGTTTAAGTATTTTAAACTTCATTGCATGGTATCATTAAGGCCATAAAAAATCATTCGTTTTTAAATATAATATTGTGTGTAGTAAGTTTTTTTATATTCTAGTAATTATACTTTTTAAATTGTGGTGTTCCCATTTTATTTTTAAAGTTATTTGTGACGATAACAATGCATGAAACTGGATATAGTTCGTTAAAGTGATAACCCTATGCGGTGTGTTGTGATGTATCTCTGTGGTGCTTGTTAGCGCTTTTAAAATACATATAAATAAATGTGAATCCGTTTGAAAATCCTTTTAAACTAACAATGGAAGAACTAAAATGGAAGCGTCTAGAAAACTTAGGACTTAAGTCTTACTATTGAAGCAATGGCTCGATTGTATCGTTATAGAAATAGATCTTTTGTGTACTGCGTAAACTTTAGTTTGTTTTATGTGAATTTGTAATAAGAATTTCTCTTCTAATTGCAAATGTTTTTAAATTATAAATTATAAATTATAGGTTAAGTGATCGACTTTTTAATCTGCTTTAAATTTTTAAGTATGTTGTTTTATATAACTGTTTTAATAAATTTAACAAAATGTTCCCACTGATAAAATTTAATTACATTTACCCAAACGTTAACGGAAAAAGTTGTTCAAAGGAATATTCATTCGTCCTTTGAAGCGGTCTAACTTTACAAGCCGTGGCCCATGCGCTAGGCAAATGAGGGGCATTCATGCTTAAACCAGTCAAAACATAATGTATTCATATAATAGGCTGGTATTTCGGAAACACCCCTTTAGCCGGTCAGGCGTGACGTCACTCCGGCCAGGGTGAATGACACCGAGCTATTCTGAGCTCACGAACCCTGATAAATTCCTATAATTTGAGCAAATACCTAATTTGTATTCCTACATTTTGATAAGACGTGGATGATTTATTTTATTGGACTTTTTGATTCCATAGCGTTTTCATTTTCGTTTCTTTTTGTTTTTTTTCTCATTTAAGCGCAGCAACGTTAGATGTATATCACAAACCACCTTATTATAAAATAAATTTTATTCCCTATATTATTAAAATTTATTAATTCACATATTGCAGAATTTAAAAGAAAGGGCGAAATTTAGCTCATTTGAATTATTCGATTATATAAATTTTTAATGAATTCCAAGTAAATGAATATCGAATTGATTTAATCAACTATTCGAACGTACTTCCATCTAAACAAGACATGCTTCGGCAGATAATGTCTGACGAAGTCGGCCTCACTGCAAGGCTGTAGTCAGACTCCGTTATATTCACTCAGGAAGTCAGCTGATTCAGATTGCAAACTGTTTATTTAATTATTCATGGAGGCAATGCACGTTCAATTTGTGGCTGGCTTGTATCTCAAATATTTATTTGGTGTTTAATATTTTATAAACATTAAATATTCTTAGACTATTTGTAAAACAAAACATCACGTCACGATTGTAAGAAAAATACGGTGTGATATCTATTTAAGAATACTAAAATTCTATTTACAAATGAAAAATAAAATCTACAAATAGAAAGTCGCAACTTAACCGGCTGAGTGTGAAAGGGTTTTTTTGTTAAAAATGTCGTGTGTAGCTAATGCAGACATACACACGCATTGTCATCGCCCAGCCGGCCGTACAATAACGTTATATGCATGTAGCTCCGTGAATTTGAGTGGAGATGCGCCCAACGTTTCAAAAGCAACATTGAAAAGCACTTCGAGTTTTATTATGCACTTTAAATTGTGGCCACTATTAGCTGACCTGCAGCCAGCATCAAATATTCAACTAGCCTACCAGAATTTTAACAGGGTTTTTAAAATTGAGGACCTTTGATTTTGCTCTACCGTAACGTCTGAAATTGCCTTTCTTGCTTTGAATCAGACAGAATTTAAAAACAAATAATACGCACGTACACTTTTCTGGCAACTTAAAGTTTTCTACAAATTTAGTAAAAGATGAATATATATTTAAATAATGTTACGAAATAGTTATATGTATAACACGGGTTCAGAAAGGAGCTGTTTCAAACTAGAAACGAATATAAACTCTGTTCAATGTTTAATGTTTATTCTAAGAGTAATAAGCTCTTTCATCAAAATAATTTAACAAAGTTATAGATAGGTATATCAACATATGTAACGTACATGATTCTTTATGTTGTATTTGAAAACATATCAATGATATAAAGTTGTAGAAATAATATTTCCCTTAAAATGATACATCAGATGGGTCCAGTGATGCCCTCCTGCCCGGGGCCGGCTGCCGTAATTGATTGCTCCATCAGATTATCGCGCTCCCAAATAGTAAACCCCTTACGAAAATGTCAACACTTTTAGCCTTTGAAATTTGCAGTATTTGGTAGTTTTATTTGATAAATCATTTGAAAAAAAAAGCTTCAAACGGTCCCGCAATTGTAGCATGTATAATTTTTTTTTCCCTATTGTATTAAAATATTTAAACAAAAAAACAATACCGTGTTATTACAATAGGACCAATAACTACAATAGCGACAAACTCAACATTCGTGTACAAATGGGGCTTAAAAACGTATGTATTTTATTGTTGTAAAATTTATTTATGTATTACTAAATTGTGGCGTAGGTAAATGAAAACTAGTATTAAGGGTAGTTGTTTGAAAGGCGTGTGAAAGAAAACGCACAATTGTCGTAATGAGAAGTAATTAAAGATGCGTGCTAACGTGCTCGGGCACCGAACAAAAGCACCAAAGGCTTTGTACCGTGTTTGTACTGGCTTGTAGGATTA
The DNA here is from genome assembly GCA_026213755.1 of Eurema hecabe. Classification (NCBI taxonomy): domain Eukaryota; kingdom Metazoa; phylum Arthropoda; class Insecta; order Lepidoptera; family Pieridae; genus Terias; species Terias hecabe. Next base: position 278,097 of record JADANM010005043.1, on the reverse strand, counting down.
TTGTACAGCTGGGATAATTATAGTAAAGACGTTGTCTACTGGGCGAAATGTATGGGTAAATAGCCGTGATACTGAATTATTTGATTTTACCTTATCTGATGTGTTTGTAGTTTGTCATTTTAAGATCAAGTTTCTAAAATTCTAAATAGTTTTTATTAGAAAATAATGAATAAAACACAGACCATCACCTTGAACCCTTTTATATAATATATTCTCTCTATAGACTTCAAACAACTAGACTCCAAACTAAATTAGATTTTATCATAATCTAGTAGGATAAGGCAGTGTTAATTTGTATTTATATTAAACATCCTGTACTCCTCACTATAAATAGGTTTCATCACAAACTTGGACATTGAGACATAACGTTATGCTCAATTATGAACTATGCTACGTAGTGAATGTAGACTCATTGACGCCAAAAGCTTAATATAGTGGGCAGCGCTAAAATCAATAGCAACTTTGTTGTAAAGCTATTCTGACTTCGATACAAACTTTAAGATTGCCACGGTATTGTTACTTGGTTTATTACTTGTCAAAATGACATAGTTTGCTATGAAATTGCATATTATAAAACATCATTAAGGTTACGCTCAGCATCATTTTTAAAATCTCACCATTCTACAGATAAGAGCAAACAAAACATTTCGGTTTGATATATGATATCTATAATGAAACATACGTAAGACAATCCCCATGTTATAAGTTTCAAGTTTCCTGTGTCAAAGGACTACAGCTTTTAAGCGATTGCCTTACCTCCGTGGCCTATTTCAGATTCGGGTCGCGTTAACGTTTAATGGCGTTTGTGTGGCAGCCTTTTGTCATAGCTCCTAAGCACACAGTTTTATGTTCTTTCTGCTTTATTCCTATACATTGTTACGTTTCAATTCAAACTTGTCGAGTATCGACCGAAGTACACTTGACATATAATTTGCGCCCCAAATACGCTATAAATTCGTTCAGTAACGTATAAAATATTGTGAAATAAATATCCGTTCTTTAATAATATTTTAAATTATATGTCGTTAAAATATAAAGTGAGGAAATGGTATGATTGTTATTTATCTGCCATTGTGTATTTACACTTTAGAAATGTATCTTCTTATTTTAAATAATAAAGGAAAAATACAACTAAATTGTCATACATACCTAATTATATATTCATAAGATTTCACATTATTATAAGAATACCACACAGATTACCATTTGAATTTAAAATGATGATTATAATCTTCAAGTATGGTAATGTAAGAATAAGTTAAAAACTTATAATGAATGTAATATGTATGTATGTATAATCACGATGCCGGTTTCAGAAAAATAACGTGGCCAGATTAGCGGGAAATACGTTTTTACAGCCTTTTTATGTTTGAGCGTTGCGTTTTTACGAGTGCGCTGTTGTAAGCCTGATAAATTTCGGCTCGGCTTCGATAATACTGTAAGGTGTACTGCGATATATTATGGTATGAATCAGCTAATGGAATAGTAATGTTAACGATTACTTTATAGATAGAGTTATAAAATTTGAGAATTAAGAATGTACTTTGAATGTAATGAAATACTTAATGAATTACTTAAAAACTTAATTCTGTAATTATTCTGATTTATTTTCATATAAATAAGATAGTGTGCCTTCTTATATATTTATTATACTTAAAAGAAAATTCAATCAGGACTAGATCTCAAGTTTACTCTTCACAATGCCAAGAGGTTCAAAACTGCACCATTACTTTTTGCTATATTGTGCCATTGTCTTGATTATAAATTAATTGTTTTAATAAGTATTAAATAAAGGTAGCCGGTATTTCTTGCCAACCATTACATCGTCCGTACCGTCTCTGTAGGTATCCCACACCACAAAACAGATTTCGCCGCTGAACAAGCGGTTACGTAATAAGATTTATACGGGTCGCATACACAGCGTTATAAATGATTGATGTGTACCACGTGCGCGAGTGCTCCTCAATATTTATGAACGCCTGGTACAAACGACTCATCATTACTAAGCATCCGACAGTTTCCATTTCACGGTGACCGCTTTGGCTCGTGTGTTATTTGACCTCTACGAAATTTATGCTGCTCTGGTATTTATCGTTTGCATTATGTGATAAGAATTTTCTTTAGAATAGTTATTTCTGTACGTACGTATGTGCATATAAAAATATACTCTGCAATTAACTTAGTCATTGTAAATTCCGTTTCCAGAACTAAAGAAAGGATAAAGTTGCAAGGCTTCCTAAAATAAACATTGACTTTAGAACAAACATATGGGTGTCACCCTTTGTGAGGCAAACGGGAACAAGCAATAACGGTAAAGGTCACAAAATGCCGGGGGCTCAACCTTCCTCTTAGGTACATAACTAAATGTAAGACAACGAATATTTTGTTTGTGAAGCTTATATTAAACCGAACTATGAGACAATTTTGTTCGGTAGGCTTAAGTTATATTGAAACCAGTACAACGAAGATTAAACTATCAGTAATGATTACTGAGGATTGTTTAATAATGTTTTAAAGCAAATAATTTTGAAATACATAATTATATTTGTACCTATAAAGTTGATAAATAACAAAGTTATATGATACGTTAAAGATAACAAAAAAGCAATGATAAATAACGACGCTTTTTCTTGCATATCGTAAAATTTGTAAATTTGTCAGATAGTACAAAGTAATTCATGAAAATATTAAATTGATTTTGACCTTACCTTTATGTAGTTTAACAGAAATATAATCTAAACATAATATGTTATTCTAATACATTAGATGATATTAGGCCCATAGGTGGTATTAGCAAAACGTAACATAAATCGTATCAAAGCATTGAATAGTTTATCGGGGCATATCCCCCGAGGTCCGCGGGTCGTTGTCTATTATGCTTAGACTCATCCCATTATTGTGTATTCAAAGATTTTATATACATACAAGAGCAAATATTACGACCCTGCTTTGTATCTCAAAGAACCAAGGATAATATTATAAAGGAAGTTTTAGGAATGAACCCAGCTCAAATTTGTTTGTACAGTGAGTAGGTATAAGCTGAACGCTTCACTGAAAACTTTTGCAATTGCGCAAAATAACTTTTATTTACGTAATATAAAAGTTTGAAACAATTTTAATTTCGTAAATATAGTTTTCGTTGAGTGCGCTGTTGTTAAATATTTAGAATTCTATATAGTTCATAAATTAATCTTAATTTACTTGAATTATGACGGCGTGCTGTAATTGAAAGCTAAAACCAATTTGTTTGAAATTAAATATAAAGGTTGCGTCTATTCTTTTCATTTAGAAAAATAATGAAAAAGAATAACTTACAATACCTAAGAGTAATTTGTTAGAATTGCTTTAACGAAATGATCTGAAAACACGTTTATTAGTGTAAATTTTACCAGTTGAACTTAGTTATTTGCTACCTGTATTTAATCAATGGGAATATCTTATAATATGATCACATCGTGCACTTAAAACATTTTACACAGTACATAATGTGTAAATGTAGAGTTAGACAATCTTTGTCTAAATGTATGGAGTACCTACTGTGATTTTATTGGACGATAATATGATTATAAATACTATCGTTGTACATATATCCCATTTTATACGTACTAATTTATAAGACAAAGATGGGTTTGAGCAAAAAAAAATCATCCCGGCTTTGGGTAAAGCTAGTTTTATATATAAACGGAATATTTGTTAAATAAATAAAAGTAGCTAAGGGCATTTCCAGCAAAGCTGAGACCTTTCAAAGAAGGTGTTGGCCAGCCAATAACCGACTGAAGGTCACCAAACCGTCATATATTACCATTACTTCAACTTTCTGACATGCAACCTTTGACGTTTCAAGTTATCAAATATACATGTTTTATTAATTGTATAATGTATATGTTTACTATAGTAAATTCAATAGCTAAATTATAATGAAATATTTAGTGTTTAAATAAAACAAAACAGAGTTCTTTCTGCGGTGGTAGGTACTCTAGGGCTAAAATATTATAATAGATTGTTATTATTTCAATACTACTCATGACGTCTTCACGTGTATTTGAATATTTAACTAATTCAGCATATTGTTTGAAATGCTGAAAAAAAAATTCATTAATAATTTCTTTTAATGTGTCTTATGGTTATATTTTGAATATGATTAATTTGTCAAACGAAGTTAATTATTAATCACTATATTACCAAGTTTCCCGAAATAGCACAAGCCCGCCGGCCGCAAATGATTTGTGACCCTTAATGTTGAGTTTTGTTTCAAATCTTCAGATTTATGAATTTTCTTAACAGTCGTAAATTAAACAGGACTCTGCAGTGCTTTCAATTCAATGAAAGTGGGGATAATGAAGTCGTTATGCAAACATAAGTACCTAAAAAAACGATAACCTTTTTTTAATAACGATTTAAATAAGTGGAAGATACTTTTCGATAAGTCCGCCATATTGTTTTATTATAGTCCATGTGTAAATCTTTGGATTACTGACAGTGACAGATGGCAACTTTGACGTATGATGTATCTTTTTTTCAGTTATGAAAAATGATGTATCTATCTTGACAGATACAATTTTATGCGTCTATGACATTCAGTGATTATTATTGTTCTAAAAACTTAAAATTAAAAAAAACAATATTTATACATAAAATAAGTATCATCTTTCACCGGAATAAAGTTAATTGCACAACCACAAAGCGTTACAATTTTCAAATAAAATAGAGTTAGGTATATAGTTTCGCCCACGTTATCTGATCAAAAGAACAATTTTAACATACAAATGAAATTCTGAAACTTAATTATAATAAAGTCGGGAAGCAAGGATTACAATCGCGGCTAAGTAAGTTATTTGTAGACGTACACTTGATATTGTGCAGTCATGCCGGGGTAATATATGCGCATACTTACAAGGCTTTTGTTTTTGGCTACATACAGAGGGTATTCAATTTGGCAACATGCTCCAGATTTATTGGACACGTTCCGATGCTGAAAACTGGGAAGTAACTCTTGTTAACTCATTCTAAAAATATCTGCTATAACCAACTGCTGAAATAATTATGTTATAACTAACTACATATGTGCTGTTTAGTTAAAACAGAAATATTTAATGGTGCACTCAACAACGAATGTGACTGGTTTTATTAAGTAATGATTTTATAAGCCAAGCTGCTAGAAATAAAGGTAATTCTCGAATAAATGTAAAACGGTGCTAGAAAATATCCTAGAAATATTTTTTTCTATTTTATACCAGACGACATCGAAGAGAAATATACTACTACTAAAAATAAAAATTAGCTGTATATATTTAGTAATGTTAGCATTAACTTTCATCCTATATCAGAACAGCATGCTTGGATATAATAGGAAGCTAAAATTCCTGTGTAAGCAAATTTCAATATTATAACTTGGAATAGCACTCAACTTCAGTCCATTACAGCGAAGCTAACTTGTAAACTTAGGCCACAAACTTGCAACTAGTTTCTGCATACAATGTATTATGCACTCTATAATGATGCGAACTCGGTTTCTTTAAGTTACATACAACGTTGTATCTCCAATTTTTAAAGTAGTACGAGTACGTTGAAAGAAATGAACGTTTAATTATAATCAAGGCGTTATTTCACATTGGGTGAAAATTAACAAAAACTTAGACAAAAAATGCATGACAATAATATTTTCTATACATCATAATACCCCATCACATTTTCTCATTTAAAATATTTTATTTAAAAAATAAATAAAAGACGGTAAGCTTTAATCGTCTCCAATGCTACCAGGACCACATTAGATTGAAGAGCTTAGCGGCCGCAACCCGACGCGGTCAGAATAAGATAAACGGCTCTAGTATCGGCACATACTCCGCAACCCAAACCTTTGCCTTATCACTTATCTACGGCTCAATCGAGACACCTGAGGCGAGAAAATGTTAGCTAAGTTCGGCTGTCTACAATTGGGACGGATTACGAATCCAATTTAGTGTACTTGTGTTCTATTTACACGTGTATTTATTCACATGTTACGACAAAAGTATTGTTTTTACGTATAGAAATTACATTTACATGAAAATAAAATTATCTCCGAATTCTATTCGTTTATATTAAGTATTTTATTTCACAGCTGTCATTGTCACTGTCAAACGTGACATCTATGACAATATGGATTTCGCAACAGATTAAAAACGGTTATGAACACTAGTGATGTACAGATACAAATAAAGCAAAGACGAGAGCTTCACCGTACGTGTGCTTTGATAGCATTTATTAATAGCGGAGTAAACTAGCGCCTAATCGACTCCACTCGACTTCCAATTTCCCGGCCGTCAGCCGCTGAGAGCCGTCACCGGATCTCTTAGGAGCCAAACACACTGAACGCATCTATATTAGTAGAAGTGCATTTTTGATCTTCAAAATCTTCTAGCGTTTTTAAAGTTTGGATAACAACTGGAATTTTATGAAGGAAAATATTCGCGTTGTGTGCCAAAATTGTCTGGATCAGAAATAAACCGGAACAACCTTTTACACCAATTTCAGCTTCAACTGGCTTTTATTAAATGAAAGACTTATATATAACTCTAAACCAGCAAAGCAACCGCAATACACTACGAAGACACATTTTTAAATAGTACTATTCAAGTTAAACTTATCACTTATACGATTATATCAAAATAGCCTCTCAACTTTTACAAATAATAATCAGTGTGACCAGGGCCTTAGAGCCTGCCTCGATAAATATTAGCCTATGTTGTTTGGAGCAGAGTAAACTGATGTAAGTGCCCTGTTTAGTCGCCAATGATGACATTTGTTTGTTTTGCATATGCGATACGAGCATGCACTCAGGATTGAACAACGAGAGTAACTAATCGATATACCTTCAACTAAAATAGATAGAAGCAACTGAATGGTAAGTTAGTGTTGTAACTTCTACTCGTAACTAGATGATCGTATTGTGGACAAAACATCATACTAATTATTTATCCATCAAAAAGTTCGGACGGCTGAGATAGCTTAACGAAATAGTAACATTATTATACAGCTATGAATAAATCTCCTATTTTCTATTTAAGGCTTAAACAGTCCGTCTAGTATATTAGACTAACACAAAAGAATGCGTCACACATGGTGTTCACAATCAATAAAATGTCATACATACAGAGGTACGTACAAATTAATTAGGACAACGAGGATCGGCCGCGACGCTGGCACGCGAACATTTACCCTTGCCTATCACTAACATATTATTTATAATATATAATAGCAAACCATTTTGTATATAAAAACTTAACAACAAGTCTTGCCTTTATAATATTATAAGTCGATAATACGATGATATGTCCTCTAAACTAATTAAACCTAATGATAGTTCGTAAAGATAATGTTGCTTTCAAGTTGAATCGTTAGAAACAATCATAGGTACTACTGCCTCATTATGTAGTGATATTACGTTACGAGAATCTTTGTAGGTCATTTTAATAGAATTATTAAAAAATATTCTAAAGAAAATTAGCGTTGCGGAAATTTCAGCGTACCCAAGTCCTCTGATTTCTTTAACTTTTTAATTCAGGGTTTAGATCATAAATATTATTTGTAACATTTTGTAAATAAAGGCTCGTTGCGACACTGACTCGACAGAGTCCAAGAGTTAAATGTCGCCAAACACAATGTTTATTGTTATACTGGAGTTCCTTTGAAGCAATCTCTTTCTTATTCCCGTCTTAATAGGATTTTATACAAGTTGCATTATTCAGGCGCCACGTCAGCTCTGCGGAGTTAAGATTAATAGCCGAGGTGTATAATGCTGTAACTTTGTTAAGTCAACTTTTTCATTTCAGGGCTTTTTTGCGGTGCTGCTGTAATCTCGTTTTAATAGCAATGAGGTCTTAAAAATCAATTAGAAAACGTTCAAAACTATGACGTTACTGCGTACTGAAGACTATTTCGGGTACATTAGAGTTGCATTTTAAATACTATGCTATTTGGACACTCATATTGAATCGGTTGATATCATTATAACAATCGGCATACAAACGTTTTATTACCAAATTATTCATCCTTTTAGCTACGCCGCGCCGTAGTGCGGTAAAAATTTAAGTGAAAATGTTTGTTTAATCCGAGAATCAGAAATAAACCTAATGTAAACACGTGTCAAGGAATGGAGCTAAAGAATATTTCTGTGAATTTTATTCGTCGCTCGCCCGGGGACGGCGAACCCTTGTTTCCTTTCTTGTTAATAACAAATTGTCATTCTGAAGGACACGCGATTTTGAAACATTGCGATACATTTGTTTTATTGGCGTATATATTTTATAAAATAATGATGTTTATATTTTTGAGTGAAAATTTGCATTTATAGAATCGAATTAAACAAATTTGCGTCGAATCTGACGTCATATCACGCAAACAAATTTATTTAAAAATAATACTGAAAATACTCCTTTCAGTGTCATTTGAAATTTCAATACAAAAGCAAATGTTAAGGTTCAGGGGTTTGTCGAAGGAAATTTACAATTCTTCTATTCTACAAAGCTCAAGCAAATAAATACTATAAATAAAGGAGTCGTATAAATATACACAAGGACTTATTTTAATTTACGTATCTAACATTTACGTAACTAACGGATGTCATCGCTTTATAATGTTCAAAGATATTGGTGTCACAAAACATCCCGTTCAATACTTGGCATCATTGCGCGTTTCCCGGCTTATTCGTGTACACGGAGGGTGCAAATTTATTTGTTCCTTTTGTTTTGTTAAGGAATTCTTCGCTAACTTAAGGCTCTTCGCTCATCGGATTTGTTGGTCATGCTAAAAACTTCCCCTTTTATATTTAAAAAATTCTAAGCGATCTTTTATGATTTCAACTGAAAGCATCAGAATTGATCCATACCCTATCTCAGCAGGATGTTTAAAATATTTTCTCTAGAATTTGCTTAGTAGAGAATCCTACTAATATAATAAATGTTAACGTTTGTGAGAATGTAGGTTTGTTATTCTATTACGCAAAAACGCGGAACCGATTTAGTTAAAATTTTGTAAGATTATACCCTGGATTAGCACATAGGATACTTTATATCCCGGTATTGCCCCGGGAATGGCTATATGTCTAGTGTACTATAAATAGAGCAAGACGGCGGACAGATCTCGGCGCAAGGTCGACTACAGACTCAATTTATTTCGCTTTCATCGCTTGCTTGAGCTTTATAAATACATTCCTTTTGATCTGCAGCGACTTAGCGCATTTCAATTTGAAGCCGGTAGAGCCTCGCAGTAATTCCTTAAACAGATCTCTGTTAGCTTTAACTTTTCAACTCTGAGTGTTCGTGGCCAATATTACTACCTTTCTTTCGTATACTTATTGTTTTCATGTTCCGTTTCTAAGGTTCTTTGTGGCTTATTTAGCCTTATAACTTGAAGCAGGAAATTTTAATGTTAACATTTGTATTTTCGCCGAGTAATTAATATTTTAATCTTTCATTTAATACTTTAATAGTAGAAATATTAACAGTTTAATACAATAAGGTGATTTTCGGTGTATTTATGTTTGGTTACAGAAGGCTTTTTTATTTAAGGCGCGTGTGAAACGGGACACCAGGGGTTAACCTTTTTGTTAACATTTATACGTATCTCGCGAGCACTAGCCTCTATGAAGTGTTGACATATCCATATTTAATTATTATATTTTTGTTTTTATAAAATATTCAGCCTAGCTTATTTATTTAAATAAGGGTTTATTATAAGACTCCTTCTATATTATACAACTAGCTGTTGCTCGGAACTTCGTCCCCGTAGGATCTATTTCTATTATTATGGTATAGTGAGTCAATCTTAGAAGATAGACATATACTGTCGCGGACTTTTTTTTAGATCATTTAAAGAGTAATCATTCTTTCATACATATTATTTTTGTATCTTGAACCGTTTTCGCAGCGCACGCAAAGGAAACCCTCAAAGATGAATAATTTTCCCCGTTTTTTCCACATTTACCATTATATCTTCGCTCCTTTTAGTCGTAGCGTGATGTTATATAGCCTAAAGCCTTCCTCGATAAATAGTCAATTCAATAAAAAAAGAATTTTTCAATTCGAACCAGTAGATCCTGAGATTAGCGCGTTCAAACAAACAAACAAACAAACTCTTCAGCTTTATCAGCTTTATATATATTATACATATACAATATACAATATACAATAGTAGTTTATAATTAGATGATAGTATTCCGAATATAAAATGTAATATTACATTATTGCTGTAATATTAATATTAGAGTGAACTTAACAAGCTACGTCGTAGCGTCGCGTTGTAGCTCGTAGAGCCGCTACGAAGCTACACAGATATATTGTTCCCAAGGCGACCGGATTTATGGTATTATCTTGTCTTCAAGTTAATTGTATTTTATTTATTATGTAATATGTGGTAAGTTTGTTATCATAAAGGCACTTTGTAACGGAGTCACCGCCAGTTAATTAGTGAAGGCTATAGTTGAGAACATAATAATTCGAGCTACTAGGGAATGTTTAAATTGAAAATTTTATTAGCATTGAAACCCTTTCTTGGTAAAAATAAGTCACTATACTTAGCTCCATGAAAGAATATTTTTAATAAAGACGTTTTACAAATGAAAATAAATATGACTACAACCTTAATAACGAGAACATCTCGCTCAGTACGGACAATGTTCCCTTTTCATATAAAGGTCGTTTGATATGAATACGGCTTCTATAAATAATTTTTAATTAAACATTCACTCTAAAAAGGATAGATTTTGAATGAAATCTTATTATGGTCTCCCGCTGTCGAATAAATGCGTTCTATATTTGTATGAGTTTAGAAAATGATATTATAATATGTTTAATTTTTTTTATTAGTAATATTATTCGGGATTTTTGTTCCGATCGCACATGTCAACCCTATCGTGCCTTAGTTATTTAAAATAAAATGGAGTTTATATTCAATCACCGATGAACTACTTTAATTAAGTTTTATATATAATTACAGCAAATGACTTGAAACAATATAACAATATCGTTAATGTTATGTATAAAGATGAAAAAATAGAACCTTTTCTTTTTTGTCAAAACATAAATTTTGATCAAAGATAGTTCCTAAAAAGTATGATGTGTAGGTGAAAGTTTTCTTTTATAAGTAAATTCTCATATTATGAACCCATACCCGAGAACGTCTTGCAAAAATACTATGTAAATGATTCTACTATTTATAAATTTAGTTTATTACATAAATCAGCACTAAACATTGATTCAAGATGTACATAAAAATTATAAAGGATAACAAACAAAAGGCTTTTCATTTTCAAAGCTAAGCTGAAACAATAACTTTCCCGATAAGACCGTGCTACCTTAACTAAGTTTAAGTTAGAAAAATGAAACTATAAGGCAAGTTGTGATCTACAATCAACAATGGACGAGACACAAAGAGCAATGAAACACCGCGATGCCAGTAATAGTTTTATCGAGGGCGCCTTCTAAGTTTTAAAGTACAAAGTGAATTTATGGCCCAAGTTATGGACCTCGCGCGGGATCGATACGGCTATTATATCATATAAGATGTGCATCGCGGTTCATCGGTCTAGGGTCAGCAAAGGCTATATAGTATACGTATGGCAAATGATTAAAATTTAACTAATTCGTAATAATTTCGCTAGTAAATAAAATGTATTTTGTCAACTTTAATAGAAACATCAATTATATATAAGTTAAACAAAGTCTAGCTCTAATATTGTTATCTATGTTTGATAAAAGTTTCATATCAGTCTTCGACAAGTTGATCTGATGACTTGACCAATTTTTATAAAAAAACTGTTCAGACTTAATTTGCTGAGCTGGAAATCTTTGTGAGGCTTTCGTATACGTATATACATACGGCAGACCTTCTACGACTGAAAAGCGTAAAGTGAAAGCGTCAGAAAACGTTAGTGTTATATAAAAATTATCTATTTCTTTAATAATGCTGATCCCTTAAGCCTTGTACCAAATGAGCAGTATTCTCCATCTAGCCATCGATAAACCGCCAGCAGTCGGGTCGCTTTAAAATATATTTTGTATTGTTTTGCTTCAGTGAGACGTGGTCGCTCAGCGGCTCAATAATCACCCTGGTTGAATGCTAATTATTAAAAATACTAATTAATCGAACAATATTAGAAAAAAAATAAACACTGTACCTTATGTTTAAATGAGTACAGCGTTAAGTTAATTTAAATATTATCGTGCTATGTCGGCTCGAGAAGCTAGTAACATGAACGTAAAATAAGACGTTGTGCAAACGCGTAAATTAGAATTTTAAAACGCAGATGGCGCGCAGAAGGAGAAAGCCAAAAGGTTATTATCGAGCCGATGAAATATTGATGAAGTTACCCGCTCGCTCTCCGCCCTAACGTAGGTTTTACTGTAGGGCGGTCGAGAGGTTCGCTCCCACTTCCATTTGCGAGGCTAAGTTCAGGCAATCGGAACGGTATAGCGGTTTCGATGGCTTTTGTTAGAGTACGTTACCTGCTGTACATTGTTGATATATCTGGTATTTTGAATTACAAAAGAAAGGTTTCATACGATATGTTAAAAGCTAGAATCAGATAAGACTTGCACACCTTCCAAAAATATTGATATATAAGTGAAGTATGTTTATAGACATAAACTACTATACTATGGTCTACAATTGTAATGTAAATTATAATATAATGTTAACGCATATACGGGTCATGTCCAAATAAATACGTTTCCAATAAATAAAGCCGATAAAACAGGTGCTCGATCTGTCCGGTGACATATCATTGTCCGTCCGTACATATTATAATTATATCGTGATTTTAATATGACATGCGAAATATTTCAATCCTCAACATAAGTGGTTGTGTTCAAGGGTTCGTAAAACTCTTTAGCTAAACAACGGGTTATACTGTTACTATTATTTTAAGTGAGAAAGTTAGTTTGTTCTATGTTCTTTAACTTCGTAATGGAGCGTCGTTATACTAATATTTTAGGTAGTTGGGTGACTGAAGTAACGGGGCAGCTAAGCTAAAAGCTTAGTGCTTGTGCAATTACAATATTTTAGCGCGGACGACGTAAGAAATAAAGATACAGTATAACGGTTCCATTCTAAACGATTTGCATTTAACAGTACTTACTGATTTTCATATTAGCTTTCTGATTATAAGTGGGTGTTAACCTCCAATAGGAGAATCCTTTATCATTAACAAACAGCGAGATCTCCCGCAACTCGTTGCATAGTTTGCAGGTAACGACTTGTAATTTTTACTACCGCATAACATTTGTTTGTCTATTCCGATCCATTTATTCGACCGTTAACTCAGTATACGCTTTCCTCGTCATTAATTATAGGAGGCATTACTATTCTTTATTGAGGTATATTTTACAGATAATTATTTAAATAAAAATGATCTCTATTGCATTAGCTCCAAGGTTCGTTTGAGATGGACGCGGTTAGCATAAAGAATAGTCACTGCCATTCCGCAGAAAGATTTTATTACTGAATCTTATTTCAGCTCGTTTCAAACAGCAAATTTATTAAAATAAATTATGCTCCTAGCTCGGTCCGGTCGTTTATTCTCCCAAAGATGGATTCTTGTAATATCTCTCGAGTGTCTATTTAATAACTCGACGTGGAAATGAAAGAAAGTGTAATGTTTTTAGATTTATTGCGTCACAGATGAAGATATGGTTTTGGATTAAATTCCTATGATAATCCTTCATGTTATTTTTTTAACGCGCACAACAATTTAAAAGGTTTTATATATGCCTATAGCTTCATAAAATATTATTAAAGTAATAAATTAATACATTTCACAATGTATAAGTCATCGCGTCATGCCACGCGTTCCTCTATAAATTTTACCGAACTTATAAAAAAATGTCATGTGCGCTCTGATTGGTTGAATAACTGTCAACATCAACCAATCAGAGAGCAGTGTGTTATTTTCCGTATTTTAAAAAAGCGTAAAATTAAAAGCTGTGATTGGTCGAACCATTTAGAACCTTATGAATGGATATTCGTTTGTTGATTAATATTTACCACGAGCCGTCGCAAATTTATAAATTTGTGGCCGTAAAATAATACAATTTATCTCTCATTTAGAATCCTACGAAGGTTTATAAATTTCCTAGGAAATTTATAAATTTGCTGTTCTTGTTATTTTCCGGTACATATACATATAAGCAAACATATCGCTATGCTGTCTTTGATGCCGGATTGTTAAGGTGGAGTAGATCGTTGCGGGCAGGTACCTACTACGTACGATGCTATGAAGCAGTAATACACTTATAAGGATTCCCGATACGCTGGCGGGCTGCAACCGCGGACCGATCCGCTCGCATTCTCATTTTTCATTGGCTTAAACAACGCTTATAACGATTTCAGTCTGAAGTCTAGACCAAACGAGGCTATTAATTATTCAGACGTCACGGCGAGATGAAAGAAACGGGTAACGAACCACTGTGCGCGAATTTCCTCATGAATATAGATAGAGTTTTGGTTTCATCCGATATTTTAAAAGACGAATTAGGTCGAATATTTAAGTATTCAATGGTCATAAGCAAAAATTTGATTATCTTCTCGAAACGTGAACCTCCGGCTCAATTCTCCATCACATTGTAAATGAAATACGTATTTCATAGTACGGAGTTATGTTTAACTAGTAATAATAGTTGCAGACATCGCCTAAAGCACATAATGATAATCACAATACAATTTTACAAGTCTTTGTCTGCGAAAGTAATGTCATTATCTGTTTTTTACCCGACTACGGCAAAGCCAAAGGAGGGTTATGATTTTGACAGGCTATGTATGTATGTATGTATGTTCATCTGTTCCCTCATAACTTCTAAACCACTAATCAGAATTCGACAAATGACATATCATTAGAAGCGTCTTAATTGTCCGCTGGTTATAGGCTATATAGATTTTCACCAAATTCAATGTGGCGCCCTCTAGCGGACAAAATATACAGAGTAAAAAAATAAAGTTAAGCTAGATATGCCGTGTTTGGTATCATTTTAAAGCGCTTCACTTGTACATTTCGAATATATATATATTACTAGCATTTGCTTGTGACTTTACCTGTATTCATGGGGTACTTTTATACTTTTTCAGCGTCGTTTTTTGTCGTAGTTGGGTTTTAGTTTTTTTACTTTATCTTGTTCTTTAAATAATAAAAGAAAGCAAGATTTCTTTCGTTTCAATTTCGAAATACCTGTTTAAATTACTGAATTAATATACTTTTATATTTAGCGACCAGGCCCGGCTTTGAAGGCATGTTCAATGCGTGTACTATATATCTGTCTTCAACGTTTCTTTTGACTTCACTCCAGGTCCTACTGATAGGCTTCGATAATCTTATTCGCATATATGAACGTATATAAATTCGTATCAAGATTATCCGTACAAGTTTTACGGCTGCACCTCTCGTAAACGAAGCCAATCTTTGTTCGAACCGCCGTCCGCCGCGCTGCGCCGTAAACGCGAAATTGAACATTGCTTGAACTAACTTACATTTACTTGATGAAGTTTCAGTCTGATGGTACAATAGATTGGCATTTGTAGAAACTATTAAGATAATATCTGTCTAATGAGGACTACCTCTTAATCACCTGTGTTTTTGACAGAGTAAATTGTATATTTTATTTTAAAGGGTTTGACGTTGTAAACTATTTGATTAAATAGTAGAAGTTTTTAAAAGTCGTTCTTTCATAAAAAGAAAATATCGTATCTAAGCTTGTCTCAGGGATTTCATGTTGCAGTTGTCAGTAAGTCTATTAAGTACTATGGTATAATATGGAAAGCAAGTTATGAAATAAGATGCAGTAAAGAGTAAAAGGGGTTGCAGTTTACCTTATTAAATGAATGAAATAGCCCCGCGCCCTCACTCGCGACCCTTCATAATGCATTATGATAATTACCTGTGTTTATATAATTGTAAATTTTGGGTCATACATATATACATCATACATAGTAAAAGCTTCATATTAAACTTCTCTTCGAAGTATGCGTAGGTAATAGGTATATAATATTTTCTTATTAAAATTAGTCCCAATTAATTTTTAATTATTTTTATTACGATTTCAACAATGTATAATATGATAAATTCGATATTTGAGAACTGGCTTTTGATGTCGACGTGTGTCCTTATAATGTGTATGCTAATATAATTTTCTTCTTTTCCAGGTAAGTCTTTCGAAGAAAGTCGCCCAGAACACAAAATTTAAACGGTATCAATAGTTGTTAAAAAATAAATTTTAAGCATCAAGGTGGTCCTTTTTATTTGTTTTCAAGATCAGCGCCATCTAGTTGAAAACCACAGAACCTCTATAGAAAGTGCTTTCTACAGATTGTACTTGTCTAGATGGCGCTTTCGCTTCGCATTGTAATATAGGTTATGCTTGAAGAAGACAGATGTCGCTAATTTATCCTTTTGCGGTTTTTGCTCCATCTATACGAAATCTGAAGAATAAAGTGATGGTTGGAAAACTAAGGTAGCAACTGTAGAAGAGTTTTGTTAATACCCAAAGACGCCACCGCCGTTCTTGTTTGGATTTTGTATTTTTTTGTTACGATTGTACGTATTATTATTTAATTTTATATACATTTTTGAATTATGAATTGAAAATGTATGTGAGGCGTGTGTCATTAAATATGATTTGTTTTATTCGATGGTAGTTACTTTAGTGCCTAGCCGAAATACTATTAAAACAAAGGGTGAAACAATATAATGGCTGTTGTTTGTAATACCAGTTCTTTGTATAACAGCACGTTTCTATGAGTGAATGTGATATTTTTACAAAGTCGATGGCTTTTACATAGGACTCTCGAGTGAGGCACTGAGCTCTTTGTCACCTCTATTGCCCTGGTACTCGAGGCACGCGTGGCAGACTTTGCATTTTCTTTTTAGTTTTATAATATACATACATATTACATACATACATAACATTCCTTTATGTAATTTTTCAAACACCGTTGTTTTTCTTTAAACCCCACCAAATAATAAGTGTGGTATTTAGATAGATATACAAAACTATATACATGCGCTTTATTACGTTTTAAAGATGGACGCTAAACAGAAAAAAACAATGTAATTTTGATTAATATTGTTTATTCCATAACTTCAAAACCGTTGGTAAATGATAATATTGTTATACCATGACGATTCAAAAATGTCTCAATATGTGGCCTAATTGAATAAAATGTTTAACTTTGTCTTTGACTGAGCTAATTAATTATATGACGATTAATTTCTAAAGTTTAATTAACTTCAATGTCACCAAATTTACTGTATAAATTGTATTATTCCTACTGGTAAACCTTTTCGACATTAACAATACCTAATAAGAACAGTTTAAAAACGAGCCGTTTGTTTTTTTATTTTCTAACCGTTTAGCTACTCAATATTTCAAGTCAGACATTCATCGCGACGGAAAGTATTCAGTGTTTTATTTACTCATAGAAAAGAGGTTTTTTAAACTGTAGCATATTCTAAGAAACGAGCTCTTACATTCAGAATTATATTCATTTATTAAATAAAGCCCTGAAGCTTTTCTTATTACTAGCCTTTTATATAGCTATTTCTTGTTGCGTAATAAGCCATGTTGAGAATTAAAGAGAAATTGCGTTCTTTAATTTTTGATACTTTTCAATCGATATTAAATGGAACATTCTTTAGGTATTTTTTAAAGGAAAGAACTTTCCAGCAGTTTATTATAACTTTGCCTTATACCCAGGTCGACTGAGTAAGGTTTCCTTCCATGACAGCAATAATTAATTCATAATAATTAGCACTTAAGTTGCCTTTCTTATTGTAAAATATTTTTTTTTAAATCAGTTTATCACATATAAAAATTATACATTACAACGCCACAGCAATAGATATGTATATAATATTAAAATAAATAAATAAAATATTGTAGTATGTAGACGTATAAGGACTACCATTTTTAATATCTGTGAACTAGAGTATAATTTATCGAGTTTATAATATTCTGGCTATAAAAGTGAAGACAAAGGTCACATATCTAATGTAGTGTAGGTATATACTATTTTGGCTTCACGTAATGAATTTCGAACTATTCACAGAAGCACCTATACTAATATTAATTTAAGTAGTCCGTTTGTAGTAACTCCGACCGCTCAAACATATTGGAATCGCAAAGGTTGTAGGGTTAACCCTTTAATAAAATATTCAATAAAGGTCACGGGTCGCCCCACGGCCATCACAATTAGTCCCGCGGGTTCACTCGCAATTTTGATGTCACTGCTTTTTTGTTACCAACTACATAGCTCGCTTACGTGCATCGCTCAATTCTTAAAATGTTATACACTGGCGAAGCTTGACAGCTCTAGTGTAGGTTTAAATTATTAATTATATTATTATTTAGTAAGCAAACGATAAGTTTTTTTAAATATCTACTATCTAAAAAGATGCAAAACTAAAGTAATGTAAGTAGATTTTGTACGTAATTAGATATACTAGGAATGCATAAGGGATAAGTAAGTCTACTTACGAGGCTTACACCTTAGGATGTTGAAGCGAGCTTAAAGCCCTTGAGCGCGGTTGGCGTGTGTTATCCTTTCTACGCTGCTATACGTTCTATGCTTGTTCTAAAGATTACGACGTCTATTTTAAGAATGTCTTACAAAAGCAATACTTAGGTTATAATCTTCACCTGAATTACGAAATAGTTTTATGGAATGCGTTTTTAATTCATATAAAATATGAAAAAAAAGTACTGTTGAATTGGAGGCGCCGGGTATCGATCCCGGTACCTCTCGCATGCTAAGCGAGCGCTCTACCATCTGAGCTACGCCCCCGGTGATAAGATTCGCGAATTTAACGATCGGGTCTTTGATAAACAGAGATTGATAGCCGCGGGCGAGGACAGGCCTTGTTGTAAGGCTTTCGCATGTTCGAAACTAAATAACCGGTTTCTTCATTTCTAGGATATAATTGTAATATGCAATATATTAAAACAAAGATTTATGCTTGACTGATTTAAGATGCCGTTAAAGATAAATTTAAATTCAGTTGAATGAACTTTAAACATTTAAGCTTTATTTATTACGTTAAGTTGCATTTAATTAATACTTTAATTCAAAACTCCTACAATAATAAAGTGACTGTTTTATGACAGAAAATACCTACTTCAGAAGCTTCATCTTTTATGTGCTCGTTTAAAAAAACCTACCTTCGCATTTATAAGAAATATTTAAACACAAATAAATATACTAATGATATGAATGTTCAAGTCCACGACAAACAATGAGGGAAGCTAATTAAAAAGCCTCCGCATACGAGAAAAACAAACAGTTCTAGCAGGCAGCTCCGACCGGCAAGTCTAGAAAACTTCAAGTGTGTTCAGTGCTAAGTCTAGTCTCTAGGGCAATATAACGTTAAACGTTTTTAATTACTGCGGTTTCCTCATTATATATTCTCAGAGAGTTCGCTGTTGAATTAAATGTTTAAAATCGGGATTGCGTCTCGCTCGGTGAGATGGGGTTTGCAGTCGCTCGATTGTGTGCTAAGAATAGATACTTATATTCTATGTCATAACTGAAAATTTTAGTCTTAAAATATATTATAATATTAAGGCTTAGGGATATATTTAAAACGATGTTGTGAGAGATGTCCAAAAAACGTTTAATTTTAAGTAAATAGAAAAAAACATTTCGACATCTTCAATGTACTGGGGTGTTTTATACAGACAATAAAAGCTACACAATATACAGTTATAATGTGTAATTATTATATGTCTTTGAAATAACCCTACACACAAGTTTCATGATAGCATTTATCTATATTGTATGTTTGAGCTCTTATTTTTGAAATAACTTACAATAAAAAAGTTATTCGAGTTGTAGTACAGGACAGAGTGTAGGAAATAACGAGTAATTTGCAATAAAAAATAAAAGCCAGTAGTGCTATAGACCAGTTGAGCTTAGAGGCTTAGACAAACACCATGAGCGTTGGCTTAGCCGTTCAGGGTTCCGCATAAGAGCTGTATTTAATGAAAGAAGCACACCGGATTATACCCTCACGTTGTTTTTACTTTAAACCCTCACCGAATGGGGACTAAAAAGATTACACAGTAGCGAAGAATAGATAATAATTTTTGATTTTTTTTTAAGAACTGTAAAACTTAAAACACTTGTTAACAGATTTGGTTTTGTCTACGTTACCGTTGTAAATGGAACTTGCATAATTTATTATTATTTTTATTATTTTTAAATTATAATTTATTTGTAGGTAAAATCGAAAAATTATTATTATTGCTATATTATAGCTTCATGATAATGTTTTCGTTGTTTGTTCTTACAAAGAAATGTTACCCCTCTCTTATATAATGGCTAGCCTCAAGCTCCTTAATACCTAAAAATAGAGTTAAACAGTTTTTGTTTGAGTTTACCGTTTGCCCATTACGGGCCAACTTGGCAGAGACTAGGCATTAATGTTTAAAGCGTCCATTGGCAGAGGTAATTTAAGTTGGGCTCGTAAAAAGTAAAATCTATTGGACAAGTTACAAAGGCCTTGAACCGTTGGCGATATGCCAGTTCTACCAGGCCCGCTAGCCTCTCTATTCCCGCCATCCCCGGCAACTCCGCAAACTCCGCTATCTCCGCCAGCTATGCTATCTCCGCCAGCTCCGCCATCCCCATCATTCTCGCCATCTCCGCCAGCCTCGCCACCCTCACCAGTTTGAAGCATATTATAAATTAAATGCGAGACTGACAATATCTACATCACGAATGTCTTGAATAGGTATTTTGCTGCGTATTGTAGTAGCATGCTTGTTACGGGTTTCCATTGTAAGAAATTTATAAAGCAGTTTTGTTGTTTTGTTTGCGTGTTATCAATAAGAATAACACGCATTTCTTTTCACTTCATTGTTAATAGGTAATGGTATAATAATGTCTACTAATTAGTTATGACAGTAAGAAGAGTGGTTGATGAAAAATGATGTTATAAAATAACATGCGGTGGAGGCTCCTTTAGATTTAAATTAAAAACTGTTTTTTTTTCGGCCTTAATTTTAAAAGTTAGCACTGATATGACTGTTAGTAAATAATAATTGTAAATAAAGCCATTCCAAAAAGTTTCAGTGTTATGCAATTATACAAAAATAAAATAAGGAGTAACAGTAGTGTATCAGCGGTGAGCACTGATTGACAGCTTCTTTCTGATGCTTACAAGAGGTAAGTGCTTTTCTGTGTTCTACATTTTTCCTCCCCAAAAGTCTCCTTAGCTATGTGGTTTTACTTAACATACATACACGTGGAAATAAGACTGACGTGAATAAATAAATATATGTTCAATAAGTAATATACTGTTTTATTAGTTTCAAATTTTACTTAATTCAATGTAGTCATTTAGAAGTTTTCTAGTCTAATGATCCTTGAGTAGGTCTTTATTTGAAATCGTTAATATTGAAGTATTTATCTAACAATTTACATCAACTTTGAGCCCCACCCAAACATCGAACTTCCTGATGTGAAATTCCTATTAATAGTTCAAGATGTGAAATTCCTATTAATAGTTTTGTCATGGTGCTGTTTAATATATACAATATTCAAGAGTCGGGTAGAAGCCTAGCGCAATGTCCTATTTTCCCCAAAACGGTTAAGTCGCGTGACATACAACGGACATTTCCAATTACAGCAGACTTTAGAATGCATTGGTCGGTGGCGGTGCACGTTGTGTATAGAAGATATCTCATCTTATATAATATGTAGTTGTCTTTTAAAATATATCACTATACCCATGTGTGAAGATTACTTCGTGGCTGTTTCTTATTTCAAACTCTGTTTAAATTCGATTACTTTTAAGAGTAATAATGATCGTTATTTTCTGGTCATAAAATCACAAGCCCTAGGTGACTGCGTTCACGCTGTACCTATCCTAACTGAAACCTTATACCCTACACCTTACTTTTTTGCTTAGAACTTGTAACAGTCCTCGTACATACAGGATTATTTAAAAAAAAAGAGTTGTGTAAATCGGTTCAGTTGTTATCGAGCTATGCGCTTACTAACACATCGCGTGATTCAATTTTATATACATATAAGGAGATTACGTGCATTACATACTAACCTCAATTACAGGAAAAATAATAAGAAAGAAATATAAAAGTTGTCATATCTTACGCTAAGATAAAATGAGTCGGCCGTTAAATCCTGAAGAGCTATTTTGAGCTTCATTAATATCCGTGTCTACTTCAGACAGAAAGTTTATCAAAGAGCTGCTTGAGTGTTGAACTCGGCTCATGAAACTTGAGATGCAAAAACTTTAATTGGAGCCCTCACTATTTGACGGCTCTACGAACTATCGGAGCTTGACTTCAGCTGTTATCAATATGCCCCGCAAATGTCATAATATATCATGTATAGATAGACATATAATAAAAACGTAACGAGTCGCTGTCTGTACATGGAAGATATATGAGAAAAAAAATTATAGGAGACCTTTAGTAACGCAATGATTTTTGGAATTTTTGTCTGTTTGTCTGTTTGTTTGTGCACGCTAATCTCAGATACGGCTTATCCTATCTGAATGAGGTTTTCAATAATATATTGTGGTAAGCTTCACTTAACATTTAGTGTTTGATTCATGTCAATCGGTTGATAAATAAAAAAAGTTATGGCAATTTAAAGAATCAAGTTGAACTTGCTGAACTGTTGTCGCGGGTTAGGCATTTTCACAAATGCTGCTAAGTCACTTTTCTACACGGCGAAGTCGCGGGCACAGCTATAATATAAAAATGAATCGCAAAATGTGTTGGTAAGCGCATAACTCGATAACAGCTGAACCGATTTACATGATTATGTTTTTTAAATAATCCTGGACGTAGTAGGATAGTTTTTAACAAAAAAAGGCAGGCGTAGGGTATAAAGTTTCGTGTAGGATTAGCACCAACAGCGTGAACGAAGTTGCGTTTTTATTAGCTACATCGATCAACAGGTTAGGTTTTAGATAATATCTATACGTATATTATATAGCTGTATTTGATGATGGCTGTGCATAGCAGAGCGTTTTAGTTCGAAGAATTCATAGTGTGTGTGGGTGTGTGTATTCACAGTGTCTATTTAGACATTTTTAGAGCAATTGCTTGATTATGAAACCATCATTTTTGTATCCCTTCAATTAAAATCTAGTAAAGTATTAGGTGATTTAATTTTAATGACTACGTATAATCTTCAAACGGTCTATTGTGTACCGAAAGTAGAGCACCGGCATTCTTCTAGCAGATTTCTGTTTACACGACTGATTGGCACGCTATCAACGAGGCTAAATAAATTATCAGAACAATGAGCTCGAGGCGGGAAAGTGGATTAAGGACCTCTCGAGAGGCCCTCACGGGTACCTGAGGGAATGCGTGCGTACCCTTTGTTCCACAATAATTGATGGACCTGTTATGTTCCCGATTAGCCCTGCTTTATGCGATAATAATATAGAAATGATCATTTTAGAAGGTTTATCTTTTGTGCTGTTAATGAAGGATCGTGTTACCATCACTGCATAGTATAATGTGTATGACTAAATATTTGGAACTACTCAACTCGCTTATCTTAATATATATAAATCTCGTGTCATAATGTTTGTCCTCAATGGACTCCTAAACCACATAACGGATTATAATAAAATTTGCACACCATGTGCAGTTTGATCCAATTGAAAAGATAGGATAGCTTACATCCCGGTATTGCCCCGGGAACGGGAATTACTCGGGTAAAACCACGGGACACAGCTAGTATGTTATAAGTTCTAATTCAAATGATTTCGCAAGAGCAGCCTACTGTTCTAATATTTGTAACTGATTGTAATACGTATCTACACTATCGAATTGGGCATACTGTAACGATAGTATATGTGTGTGTGTGTAAATAGATAAATAAATAAATAAATTGTATAATAGATGTATAAATGCGAGTGTAATCGCCGAGCGCAGCTAGTACTATCAAAACATAGACATTTTTTTAAACAAAGGCCACTTTTATTTTGATTGAATTTTGCGTGGGTGTGTATATTATTTTGCAGAAAAAATGTTTTTGATATTTTGGCCGCTCTATCAACGTCGACATTTTGAATTATTTACATAAAAATGCTGTTTTAATAGATTCGATGTTGATCTATGGACTATGAATGTATATTCTAATGAAAAGTATGTACCGAGTGTAAAATGTGTGTTAATATGGAGATTTTCGCGTTAAAGGAACGATGTAAAACAGAGTTAGAATGTCAATGGAGAGGAGATTATAATAAGGTAACAGTGGTGAGGTGGAATTCAAAAGTGTCGCGGTGTGAAGTTACGTACGGGGCGATTGGCAGTGCGGGCACGTGCGGACATTGATTGCTGCCGTGCAGGTGGGGGAGGTGAGGGGAGGGGAAGAACGAGGGAGGATGGGGGGGTTGTTAGAAGTGTTCGGGGGGGAGGGTAGTCGTATTCAGTAAATAATTGAGCGAGACATGAGATACGTTATCTAGTACGTATTCGGGATGTAACTTAAAAATAAAAGAGAATATTTTAATTAGTAATAAATTGCATTGCTAGGTAATAATCGATCAGTAAAATCGATACGGGTGGTTATGCTTTGTACATAGGTAATTAAGAATATTGTAAGGCTAGATCCACACTATAAGATTGATCACGGTTAGTTCGCGATCCGTAAGTGTTAGTGTAGTGTAGACCCGGTTTTATGACGCCAACTTAAGCCAAATATCAAAATAAGACGTACTCAGTCATTTAGCTTTGGTTTTAATTTCGATACACTATTTCTTATATACCTTTAGTGGAATATACTCGGTAATACCAAAGGCCAAACAATTAATTAAAAATAAATAAAACAATAAGGTGTACAATTTCCAATGACCGCGACTCAATCAAGCGATTACTTGTATAAAATACACGAAAACACGTTGTGTTGTGACCAGGGTTGCCAACTTTCTTTACAAGAAATAAAGTATTAAATTTATTCAACAGTATTTTAGAAAAACGAAAAAAAATTAATTTATTTATTGTTTAAAATACATATTAATAATGTGTCTGTATTTTGGTAAACATTAAAAACTGTCATTTTCTGAAAAACGGTATAATAATTTTTAAAACAGTATAGTTGGCAACCCTAGTTGTGACCACATTTGAATATAACATCAATTTTACAAGTTGCGGTTAAAGTGTGAACTGACCACTGTAAATTATATTAATTTAACTGAATAAAATGTTAACACAATATGCGTTCAGTTTTCAGAGTTGTTAACTATACAGTTTAATAACAATGTGATGTTGTATGGCAAACTAGATTCAGACATTTATAAAGGTCTAATATTGTTATTTATATATGAGTTTAAAACAATTTTGTAATGCACTTAAAATATTTTTTTTTTTACTTAACAAAATCTACACATCTTAAGTACTTATTAAAAATAACTTACAAGATATTTTATATAATAATTAAATTCTAAAACCTCCTTTGTTGTCATAGATTATATTTGCAAAAACTATTTTTCGTATGTTGTTTGTTCTCAGTGATTATTAGAATTTTATCAAAAATAAGGCTCTCTATCAGCTTTTACTACCATGGATATTTTGACGTCAATTGAAACTTAATGTTATAAAAAAATAAATATTTCAGGACACTCCTACACAAAGCCATCTAGTCCTACGCTTCTCTCTTCTTCGTCGTGACCTCATGACTGAGGGACGTGACTATGGTGCGTCACCCTAGCCACCATTTTCTTCCAGTCACTTCGGTCTTGAGCCATCTGGATGGATGTTTGCAACGAAGCTCCCGTAGCGTCCTGTGTTGCATGAGTCCATCTTGTAGGGGACTCTTGCTCTCTTTCCTACGCTTAGCAGAGCTTATTTTTAATTTCATATCCATAGTTTTCTGGCGATCGAATGAACGACCCTTCGCGTAGAAAGTAGTTGGCTACCACTGCGCCAAGCGGTCGTCGTTATATACTGTATAGCAATTATATTGAAACTGTCTTCACCGGGACCTTAGCGATCTAATAGCGATCTAATATCGCGAGCTGAAACAATACACACAATAAGCCGTGCGTACTGCGCCCCGCTCGCGACACGCGTCTATTTAAATTCACTTCTTGCGCCGCACTTTTTGTCGTTCTCATTGATGTTTACAAAGGAAATGGCCGGAACGCTACGGCTCGGCAAATTGACCAAAGAAATTACCTTCCACATACATGCTCGTACATACACATGTGTTTATCTTTTATACGACGGTAAATTTACATGTTTTATATCTTTATTCTATTTGTACAAAAATTGGGTTGGTTGAGCTTACACTGAACAAATATATTTGGAATTAAAATTAGTATCTTTCAGGGGCCTAGATGTTACCAGTTAATTTATGTATGTATCAATTTACAAAAGAAAACCATGTATACTCGTATGTATTTTATCCCTAATCTATTGGCAATAGTTATATTAACACAAGCTCTGCTTGGCGTGTGTCAAGATGGCGCTGAGCGAAACAAACCACAGTTCAGTAATACAGAACACAGTACAGTAGTCCAGTAATAGTCGTTTTATATAGTATAATATTTTGTACAAAGACTAAATCTTGCAAGGAAGTTAGTCTGAATTGACTAAGTAAGGATCCCGTCAGATAACGAGGGCCCCAGTGTATTAGTCCGTGATTAGTTGTCGAGTTGAGTACCTGATGTACAACTAGAGTCGGTTTTGATGCCAATTGTAGAGGAGTGGTTTGTATCAGTTTATATTACTTGGAAATAGAAGACTTCGGGTTCTAACGATACAAGTTACAACTTACATTGTGCATCTTGAAAGTTAAAGCCACGATAGTTTTATTGTTGTATTTGTATTGGGTTGTACTAACGTTGTTTGTTGTGAATAGAAAACAAATTAATTTAAAATTAATTATCTAAGACTGGCAACACAGGTAGCCTATAGCACGTGTCATGTCTGTAGCTAACGTAAAAATATATTTTTTTTAAACAGGCCACCCATTTCTGAGATTAGCGCTAACTATACAAACGTGTTTGCTTTATTTTATAGTAAAGGCTTAAAGCATTATTTCGTGCTATTTATAACTAGACGTTATTTTAGCACAGCGCCATCTAGTGACGCTAAGCAAAAGTTGTGTTATGGCAATTAGATATCCGATCAATTACATATAAATACATAACACATTATTGAAACAGAAAAAATATAAATTATATACTACAATAGGTAACAGTTTTGTCAATTGTTCTAAATGAAATCATCGAAAGTTGAACTCGTTAAAAATTTCATCCGGTTCCATTGAAGCCGAGTCGTGATTCGAACGGGAAGCTCGACTGAAAACGACCTTTTTGTATAAAATTGTTGATAGTTCTATGTTTTTAGAACTACTTTCTAAACAAGAACGTAACTAAAAAAATGTTTTCTGAAATGTTATTTAAACTACCGTAAACGAATTGATATGGGTTATTGGATAAGTTCAATAATATATCACTTTTGTTTAAACTGTCAAACTTCTTTAGTGAAAGGTGTGAAACACATTCGCGACTGTCCTTATTTAAAAAAAAACTTTAGCTAATTCGCAAAGAAATTAAAAAAGCCTATGAATGTGATTTTAATTTTTTTTTTAATAATTGTAATTGGTAAAATGGTAATTGTGTATCTAAAGTTATTAAAATTTTTCATAGTATATTTAAGTGACTGTTATGAATTCGTACGTTCTGCTAAAGGTGAAAAAAAAACATTTAAAGACGTCCTACAGACTGTTCTATAGACCGATGGAAAATTCTGAGATTATATGAAATCCAATACAAACGTATTATTACATCGCAGAATTCACGCAATATAAGAATTTATTGAATAAAAGCTGCGCTATTCTTTTTATAGAAGACATTCCGAGATTTATTCATAAAAACATATTCGTACCTCGTCATATATTGAAGGGTATCAAATATTAACAAGTATTGTTGTCTCGTATATTGAATTGAATTTACGTTTTTCAATACAATGCATAGTAATGTG
>JADANM010005043.1:226353-236436 GCA_026213755.1 Eurema hecabe | reverse complement strand
GCCAACCGTCGATTGTTATTGGTCAGATGCGTCCATTAATATCGCCATTGTGACACGAAATACTGTCCACAAAAGCTATTGTAATTTCGTTTGTGACGTGATTTGTTGTCGGTAGAAATTTCACAATGAATTCAAATTAATATTATAAATGCGCAATTAACTCTGCTCTGTTTTAAACCAACATTTGAATTTTTATTCCCTTTTATATACATGTTGAGAATGTTGCGATTTCTTGCCAGTCAGAATAATAAACTTGAAGAAATTATTAGATCCATCCATTTCGTTTTAAATGAACTGTGGAATAATATACTTTAAAGAGCGAATGCATATACGAAGCAAATTGAAATAACACCAGATCAAACTGATGTAATGTGTAGCGAGCGAACTCCAAATGAAACCAAAACAAATTAAAAATGGCAACGTGAAAAATAATGCGCAGTAATTGAGGGTCGTTTTAGAATGGATTGCGGTAATCAATACGATCTGTTTCCGGCTCGAGCTCGTACTACGGCTTTCTGCTTTTGTTTTCCAAATAAATGTCCGGATATATTTTATCTGCCGTATCTTCGTTATTTATTGGGGTTCACATCATTGAGTGTCGGAATTCTTTTATTGTTTTCTATTCTAAATAAAATGTGATAATATCAGCTAGAATTTATTTAAACCGTGTTGAACTATGTCGATTAGAAATACTAAAAACCAAATCTAATGCTCTTTACATATTAGTCTATAGTAAAA
Source organism: Eurema hecabe (assembly GCA_026213755.1). NCBI lineage: Eukaryota > Metazoa > Arthropoda > Insecta > Lepidoptera > Pieridae > Terias > Terias hecabe. Next base: position 235,698 of record JADANM010005043.1, on the reverse strand, counting down.
GCGACTACTATATGGACAATACAAGACACGTGGAAATAGTCTAGAATCTTCCAAAACACGAAAACCAGTAGCGACCCACAAAAAGCGTTCACAAATTTCTACAGATACTTGTACAGAATCGATTACGCAAAGTTTATCGTTTAAGGCGTTTCCGATCCGATAAGTCCTCGCCGAGAATTTTAACGCGACTGCCGTATTTATGACAACATTTAAATATCCTAGCTGACTCCGACGAGATTTTTTGCTGGTGAAGTGTCTAGTGCAATTGAATTTGAGCAACTTTTTGGTTTTCGATGTTGATCTTCATTTTTATAACGCTTTTCTTGAGGCTCACAGGACGGTGACCTTTGTCATGTATTGTATGTTCTAATTTAAAAAGAGCAACTATTAGTGTTTCTAGCCGGCTTTTCTCTATAGAAACTGCATTCCGAACCAGTGGTAAATGTTTTGATGATGACGTTTCAAAATTGTTACTACATGTAGCCTAATAAAATAAAGAAACTTATGATTTTGACTTATAAATTTATGTAAAGAAAAAGCACGATTTTGTAAAGCGCGGTGAATAATAATTAAGCTTAATCTCCTTTAAAATGTTTTGAAAAAGTAATTTTCTTTTAAGTAGTCACGTTTTTTTCTCTTTAGATGCATTACTAAACAAAAAGTTCCTTTTAATGAATTCCCCGTTGTGCATAATCTTGGTTTAAAATGTAAATATGCAAAGAATAAAGCTCTTTAAAATATTTAAGTTAGTGCCTCTAATTATGCGCTAGGAAGTAGGTCGGTGCCGGTACCGGTGCCGCTGCCGCGGGCAGTTGCCGCCGAAATTGTGTGACTGTCATTGTTTCACTACAATTTCGGTAACGAAGTTAAACGACGAAAACATTTTGCCTTTTTAAATTTCCCGCTAAAGCTTCAGCTAAGGGTTTTGTGTCTTAAACGAGGTTAACTATACGCACTATGGGTAGGCGCGCCGTTCGGCCGCTTTGAAGAATTTGTTTCGCAAAGGACTCGTGATTTTTGCTCTTAAAAGTTACCGCTAAATAAAATTATCCCCTTGTCAGAGTGAGACTCGTCGTTTGATGGGTAATGCGTTGAGTTATTTTTGTTTTCACATGAGCCTCTGAAGTCTATCATAAAAGCGTGTCCTACTTTTAACTTTCCCTATCTTTTGCCCTTTAAGAACCATGGTGACTAAAGTATAGTAATGTATAATAACACAGTTAATTGGCTGTATCGTAAAATCGCAAACATTGGTACGTGCAGGACTTGAAGCTACTCTGAGCGTGTTTTTGCAGCCACTGAAATCGATAGTTGAAGCCCGACCAACCGACGCCGCGCACTACATACATACTAACTGTATACATCCACATATATATGGATGTATGTATGTGCATATCATATCGCACGCATTCGATGAGGTCGAATTTACACGATAATTTAATTTGTTTGCTGAAATTTTATTAAAGCCGATACGTTTTAATAAAATTTGTTCGCTGGTTTAAACGTACGCGGAATTCGATGTTTTTGAATAATCGTTACGTACATCTGAATATTTAACTTACCATATTTTCAGACGTTTCAATTGTTATGTAATTGAAAAATAGTATGAAACATACTGTTATTTTAAATGTGAAGCAAAATAAACCGTATATTTTTTCTTAGCTACAACATTTTTTGTACTGGAATTTTCGAGAACATTCTTTAAAATTTTCAGTGCGGCTCGGCTAAACGATTTAAGCACATTCCTTGCAACATTAGGTAAGACATGCCCTGTAGTCTGTGAAGCTATTTTTCCAAGGGTCGATACAAACGTTGGCAAATATTTCTATTACATTATTCGGTATTGCTGCCAAAATAATATGTAAATAACAGTTTATTTAATATTTTTGTATAACAATATTGTAGCTTCTTAACGCTTACAGGACTATAATCCTTTTTGGTCTATGTTTATAATAATAACAATACATATTTTTATTAGTAAAATCGTATCATTAGGTGTAGTAGTTTTCAAAATACAAAGTACCACAGTTAAAAATAAATATTTGTGTTTGACCTGGATAGGAATAAAAAAATACATTTTTATTTCTTTTACATTGAGTTACATCGAAGTGTCGAGTATTTTTTTTCAATTATGGTATGTTTGGACGTGAGCTCCACGAAGGCGTGTTGCTAATTCACGCCCGACTTCAAAGACATAATTTGCCAAACACGCGTAAACTTTTTCTTAATTTGCCTAACTTTCGGCATTCGCGCGGAATGCGTGACGTTCATTAAGGTTTATATACCAGATTATTTAATAAATTCACTTATTATGTATATTTACTAGCCATTGTGTATAATGCAGATGGTAGACAAAGTGAAATGGGATTGCGTGGATATTTATTTACCAGATTTAAAATAAAGTTGTTCGTCTTTTAATGAAAACGACTTAAGTGTATTTTCAATATTTATAGGAAATATAGTACGTTTCCTTCTCGTTGAACTTCTAAAGGAAATGAGATAAATTTAATAATACCGAGGTACTGTTATCATACAATTTTAATACTTTTTCTTATAATAAAAGTTGATTGTTGATATTACTATGAAGAAAGTTTAAATTAAACAGTATCGGTAAAAAGCTTTCGCTCTAAAAACGTGTCAGACCAGCATTTTATAAATTTTGCAATAATAATTTTAATAGAAGAAAAATAAACCACCAACGACCTGCTATTCTTAATAATGTCCGGTTAAAGTAAATATTTTATCACATTGTCTAGTCCATTTAGTTAGATTATATATAACAATTAATTATGTATAAAAGCTACATAATCCCGTCTGTCGTGGCACGTAGAATATGTAAATATATAATGGCTTTGCGTCAAAAATAATTGATACCGATTAGAGGGTGACACGTGATTGTAATCGTTTCGGGAGACCGCGCCATTTGTATGGATAAATAGGTTTTGCTCATGATTTGCGGTTCGATGTACTATCATTTATCCCTCTCCTTCTCTCTCTCTCACTCTCTATAATCATAATTTTGAATTTTTGTTCGAGGTTTTAATTAAAGCTTCCATAGGGTAAGAGCAGAAGACGGAACATATTCAGTATAATATAGTAACGACTATTTTAAACATTTATTGTAATAAGAGTTAGAGTTTACAAAACCTAATATGTCAGTTGGATTATGATAACGACTTGTTTGATACCTTCTTTATTAAATCTATTATTATTACATATAATATCGTAACAATTGCCTTTTCTTTTGGTTTCGCCGCGCTAAATTTAGCCAGAGTCAACTTATAGTGTTTACATACATATATAATAGTGTATTGTTCTGTCTGTAAATCACGTGGCGCCAACGTGCGCTGTCTTTCGCTGATGAATTATGATTCATTCGCAAAAACTTCGCCATTATGTTTCATAGCGTTTTTCCAGAAAACTTTTTCCCGAGTATTACGTGAACGTTTTCGTGAGACAGCTAATGTTTTTGGCGTGTTATGAAATACTGCTGTAGCTTTTTCGAGCTTTTTAATAAAAGAAGGTGTTTATTTTTTACTGGCAGTGCTCCCGGAACAATACCGGGAAGCAAAGTATTATATATCCAGGGTAAGGTTACTCCAGGGTATCACCAGCATACATACCAAATTTCAACAAAATTGGTCCAACCGTTTTTGCGTAAAAGAATAATAAATAGACATCCATACATACATTCTCACAAACTTTCACATTGACAATTATTAGTAGGATTTAAAAATGAGAGTATCTTTTCTATTCAACAATCTCTTTAGTATTAAGTAATCAATAGGAGTATGGGCGAGTTATTCACGAACGATAGTTCGGTTCATCAGGCTAGTTCAAATCGCGCGTTGAATGCAACATGGAAATATACTTAGTTCTGGGGATAGCCGTCATCCTCTACTCCCTGCTGACGCTGGTCCTGAACAGCAAGTGCTGGCGCGAGCTGGTGGAGGAGAAGTGCTCGTGCGAGGAGTGCCGCGGCCTCTGTCGGCGTGACGTCACACCTTCGCAACTTGCCGTGCGATCCGTGTCCTCCCGTGTCGACATCGAACGCCCCTAATTGCTCAATAGAGATATCTAGAAACTTCTAGAAACAGAACGGTTCGCGTTACATTCGAATTAAACAGTGCCATAGTACTAAGTAGCTAATGTCTGATTTTAGTGTCGTCGTGCCAAACTCATCGAATTATTGAATCATAGTGCCAACTAGTTTATATAGCTAGATAAATACAGTACAAAGTGCTTCTTGATCACAAAACTTAGTGTGATAAGTGCAAGTCGTTCACAAGAACAATTGAATAATAAGTCAAGTATTAGCATTGAAATATTTTCAGTGTTACTTTTATTTGACAAACAAATATTATCTCTTAATACGAGATTCAATTGACACCTAATCACAGATCTTAGTGACGCATAAGATAGGTGCAATTCTCGGGTTAGTGTAGTGTGGGTATTGTGTGGGCAGTGCGAGTGATGTGTGCGTGTGATTGGGGGTAGTGTGGTCGTGGGATGAACCCGTTTGCCCGGCTCATGGAGGGCACGGCGCTGCCCGGGGTGCTGCCCACGCGAGACGCGCGGCCGCGGGGCGCGCTGGTGCACGCGAGCCTGGCCGCCGCGCCGCACCTCGGCGACAAGAGGGGCCGGCACCTCACCGGCACCTTCTGCCTCACCGGCGACACCATGGAGGGCATCATACAGTGCCTGGTCTTCTTAAAAGCCTTTTCGGTAAGTCTCAATAAATACGTCTATTACATGGCATATGGAGTTCTAATGCCAAAGCTGATGGTAGCTTGTGGTAAGTTTGCTGAATAATAAGTATATTAGTGTCGTGATACGCACACACCTATATAGCTGATGCATAAAGCTGCGACAAGTTTTGGTACGAGTAATATGTGAATTGAAATATGTATTTATCTTTTAGCACTGAAGTAGGATGTTTTACGGCTTATTTACCCACTAAGACTAGCTCCTAATTCAATTGTAAGTGGCCCAAGCTGTAATTGTATTTCGAAAACAAAACATGAAATATTCATATAATTTATCTTCCAATTGTGTACGAAATACTACAGGAGAAGAAATGAATGCAATGCTAAGATATTCCCGACCAAATTATGAGAAGAGTACATTTAAATATCAAAGGCAAAAATGTAACATTCTTTTGAATTAAAAACGATGTTCAATGAGCCCCGCCCACGCAACGAAAAAGACAGTTTTAATATTATCTAAATATTCTCTTTGTAAAAACTCCGATCTCATCGCGGGCATGATTAATTCATGGAGCCCTGATGTGGATGTTCGGCCCTCCTTACAGGGAAAATATGCACGTCAATAGATATTAATATATATTGGTAAAGTATAGTTTAGTATGAAATATCCCAAGTGCTATACAACTATACAAATATGTATATGTTTGTAAAGTGAAATCTCACAATTGAAACTAAAGAAACTATTAAACCAATCTTTAAAATACTCCTGGATATAAGTGCAATACGTCGGCGTAATGGAATTTGTGTTTTTTAACGTTTATTTTTTTCTTTATCAATATAGCTAGATGTAAATCTATAGGTACTAATATATTTAAGAAGTAAAGTTTGTGTGTTTGTTAAAAACTCTTTCACCAATAGAAAGCTACATTATTGCTGAGTGTCATAGGCTATATAAAAAACCGAAAAGGATAATTAACATTATGCCCAACGAAGTGGGCACGGGTCAGCTAGTAATTTAATAAGTACGTATATTTTTATAAAAGGAAAACGCGTTACTCTTCTCTTAACTAAAAGCTTAATCATATTCAAGGCATTTTCGTTGCTTTGTTACGTACCTTTGAGCGTGTTTAAACAGCAATGTTATTTCAAACTACTACTAGTGGGAAATTTAATCCACGTCTGTTTGAGCGGGTAGTTTGGCTGAACGTCCCCGGTACAAAGGCTCGTTCATTAGGAAAAATGACCGGCGTCCTGCGCAAATGTGCCAAAGAAACGCTCCCTCATTTGCATACTTTTACACGGTCTCGCTTTATTACCATTGTAATGGTTATGACGGTTTGAGTGGGCCCAGTAAATTAATAAGAAGTGAATTGTCGGGCGATGTTGTTTAGAAATTAGACTCGTACGAGTATTTGCTGTTTGAAACTAGTTTGCGTTTTATTTTGCTTTGAGAGATTTCTCGATAATAAAATTGATAATTGCATGTAGCAGTAGTAGTATGTGCATGCGAACAGGCTTTTCATTGAAATTATTATTAACTTAATATTAAATATTGTGTTCATTCAGAACAAGACCAGTAACACTAGTATTTTTCTTACCTTTATGTACCTGGATAAATAAAATATGGCGGTATAGCACAGATTAATTATACAATGTAGGAATAATTGTCAGCTGTGAGATTCCCAAGGAAAACAATAGTTGAACTGGTTTGCTGGTCGTTTATATAAGATCCACACTCGACTGGTCACCGTAAAATCTTAGTGTTCGAAGCAAGTCTGGATTTAACCTACACAGCTAAGTTGGATTAGCGCAATTTGTTCGCAAATAATGTAATACTTAACTACGTGAAAGATACGTCTGTGTACTGCGTCTGCTTTAAGGAAGAAAATCTATTGAATCAAAGTAATATTAACATTTGAAGGCGCTTACATACTCGTAGGCGTCTTTCTTATAAATCCATACTAATATTACTATTAGCGAAAGTAACATCTGTTTTACATGAAATTCCACGCGGACGGAGTCGCGGGCAACAGCTGGTTGTCTATATATAAAAGCGTAAGTATGTATACGTTCCTCAGGTTCAGTTGGGTTAGGCGCTTGTTATGATAATCTCGCGCGAACTTAGATGAATTTAGTTAATTTTTAGAGGGAAAATATACTTTAAGTATGGAACGTATGTAAAATGTAGTAAAGCAGATTTAAGTGCAGTTGGCAACCCTATGTCGTTGCGACTCATGCCATGTTTTTAGTGGAATACATTTTTAAATGGAATATAAAAAATAATTATAAATTAAAATATTAAATGGCTTTATTTTGAATAACTACTGAATTCTGTATTACACTATAAAATTTGCTGAATTTCAGCGTCCAAGTTGGATTTTCCAACAATTTTCCGTAGTTTTCCCAGTGTTCAGCACTGCAATGTCAACGACCCCTAGTAATTGATGGCTCCTGCTCGTCGCCAGATAATGCAACAATATTTTTAACGTTTTATATTTTTAGCAAAAGAATATATATTTAAAAAGGACCGAGTCTGAACACGAGACCTATTTATCTCTATAAATATTATAAAGTAGTAAAGTAAGTAATACTCTAGATTAAGTTGTCTTCGAAACTACTGAAACGGTTTTGAAAATATCGAACTTAAAATCGTATGACATGTAGTATGTACTACTGCTACATTTAGTTAATACTATTTTATCATATGAATATATACAATTGGATATAAAAGTACTCCACACAACCCTAAAACGTTCCTGTATGAAGCTGTAATTTAAAAAATTAGCGGATATCCGCTGAAATTCCATAAAGACTTTCACCCAAAGAATTCATACTTCACAAATGTTAAGACTCAAAAGCGAAACTAGAAATGGGTCGAGTTGTGGCGTTTGAATGAATTTCGCCCCAACCCTCGAGCTCGCGCCCTCGACTTGAATTTAATTACCCTTAACCGACTCGCCAAGGCCAACTATCGCCCCGGTTACGCATTTCATGAATTTCCTTCGGCCATTAGCGTCTACTTCTTGCTACATGCCTAATGAAATGGTCTGTCTACTTGTATTTAGATAGTAGAACTGTTTTATTCACCACTAAAACTATAAATGATTAAGTCACTCATATAATAATAATCGCTAAAGTTTGTAAACTAACTATGTATGTCTGTTACTTTTCAATGGATTTGGCCGAACTATAGCACGTCTAGTTACCTACATGAAATATTCCGGCCAAATCCATTGCATACTAGAAAACGAAAACTAAACACGTAAACTACTTATAACAATAATTGAAATACTTTCAGATTCAATAACAAGAAAGTTATTGAAAACAATATAGTTAACGTTTAAAGTATCCCATAGTGTACCTACTGACTGAGTGGCTTCGAATAAAAACTTCAATCCTTCGGAAGGCTTTTCAAGTGTCGCAGAAATATGAAGACAATAAGCGTCAGATATCGTTGACGAGACCGCGCTTCAATATCTCAATAAGGAAATCGCAAACCGTAATGTTATTGTGCTTTAACAGAAATCGAAAACGAACGGAAAACAATGCGCCGTTTCCTTATTGTATCGGTAATATGATTGCTTATGTACACATACATATTTGAGTTATGTAATAGATCAGTATCATCGCAAAGAGAGTTGTTTTTAGGTATTACTACTACTGTATATTACACAAAATTTGTAAAAATATTCCTCCTGTTAAACAAGTTGTTGTAATGGTCACTAATTAAAGTTACTCGACGTCGTATATAAAAGACAAATGAAGTGTTCTGAAGTGTTGGCCATGTGTTTGGTGTGACGTGAAGGCTTCGCTGCGACGACGCGGACGGTAGGACACGCTGATGAGATTTGAAAGCCAGATAATCCCGCCCGGGACAGCTGGCGAGCTCTCGGTCACGTGGCTAATGGCGCTGCTCTTGTCCAATTCTCCGAATCCAATTACAAAGTTGCACGGCTACATATTATTTATATAACTGGGAATAAATACTTGTTGCTAAAGCTATCCTTAAATCAGTTTTAATTAAGTTTAAAAGCAATTAAGGCGAGACAATCTGAAGCAATCTAAGTTGACACCGGTTTATATTCAACGGTTACCTGTATTTGCGGATAAAGTATTCCGCGGTTACGTTCTAATGGACTTCGATGAAACCCCTGTTTTGCAACGTTCGGATTATGAATAAAACATGTTCAGCCGATCGATCGGCTGGAGGCTGTGCGGGCCGTTGTTGAAGCAAAAACACGTGAAACACTGAACATTTACTACATAACCATGCTATGGGATGGTTATTTGTTACAAACATGTAACAAGTGTTACTTTATATTTATGTTACATTATACTCCATTTAAACATCATAGGTCTTCATACTAACATAGTAAGTATTAATAAACATTGAATATCTAGACTTACAGCAATAATAAAATAAAAATACGTTGATGTTAAAAGGATAGATTACGAAAAAGTGTTAGTATATAGTACGTTTATGCATGGCCATGTGTGCGGTGTGTATATTTAAAAAAGGTTTCAAATTGTTTGTTAAATTAATGATTATATATATAAGTGAAATAAAGAAGTTGAAATACTGAGTAGTTGTTATTGCTGCGTCGGACTGCAATAGCAATCATTCTCTTGTGTTCAAGTC
>JADANM010005043.1:158654-197879 GCA_026213755.1 Eurema hecabe | reverse complement strand
ATATGAAAGTATATACAGTTGGAAAAAGCGCTATCAACGCTAATGCGAGTGCTTTGATATCGCAGAAGTAATCAACCTGTGTAAATACTGTGTCGCAGAAAGTGTAATTTTAGCGAAAGCAACGTAATACCTTTCTAGAAAACCTGAAAGCTTTTTCCACGTGGATTATGTATGTGTGTGTGTGTGTACACGGGTGTATGTGTGTGTGTGTGTTTGTATGTGCACGTGTGTATGCACGCGTGTAATCAGGGTAACGCGTCGTGTAAGTACCAGGGTACCAGACGGTTGCAAGAGATTACGCAACCCTTGTCATTGTGACGCCTCAGTACCTGAAATGTGTAAAGCGAAATGGAAGAACTTTGTAAGCGCTCTTTACGATGTTTTTACTGATCTTGTTTTGTCATACGTAGAGACGTAGGCAGTAAAACATCTTTGGATTTCGATAAAATTTTATGAAAGCTGTAACAGTATTGAGTGGACGGAGTCATAGCCGGTAATGGTCGCTTAGGGTCTATCAAATAACCTTTATAGTGCCATAGAAAAGATGGGCCTTAACCGTCGGGACGTCTATATGAATGGTTTTATGAGAAAAGTTTATGATCGATGTTTATGTTTATAATATTAAACAGTTTTAATATAAAGTCACAAGAATATTCAAAACTAATAAAAAAAACAAAGTAAAGTAAATATTTTTGTGATACGAATGGCTAAACGAGATTTATTGTGATATAAGTTTTTACAGTTCGTACGTATAAATTATTTAGTAATATAAGATTATTAATTCTAGTAAAATGACACCCTTGTAGTCCCAAATATATAATAGTGATGTGTTAGAATCGAAATGTTACTATAGCAATAATTCTGTCAGATTTATTCCAAAAATTTAAAAGAGATGCGGTATTTAAATCCGGGCTCGACTAGAGTGAGCCATTAATAAAAATATCAATAAAGTTTAGTGCGGCGTAATGAAGGCAGTAATTAAGTCCAGGCCAGGGCGCGAAATGCGACGGGTCAGAGATGAAGCTTTATAGCATCTTTATTGAAACGATTTTACAACCTACGCTCTTTATAGCGTCAGATTATGATAAGGAGATTAAGAAGGTCGTTAGAAAAGTACGTGATCCTTATACTAGAAAATGAAAACGGTAAAAACTTGCCGTAAGCTTTAAAAATAGCTTTCTTCTTTTTGGGGATATATATTTGTTTTGGACTTTTTTATAGTGAGGATAACGTTGATCAATGAGATATAAATATATGACCCCTAAAAATAAAGATAGCCTTTATCTTTTGACCTCAAAGGTCACGTCGATTTATCGCTCGTTCATTCAAGGATTACGACTTATGTAATACGTCCATTATTGGCTACAATAAAACAAGGTTTACATCCAAGAGATGGGATTTTATATGTTTTATAGGATTTCTATTAATCTTTCAATTTATTTCTTACCATTTTCCTGATGCTTGAGAAATTCAGCGAATTCGAATATGGATAAATTTATGTTCGTCTAACAATAGTATTATGCAAGGACCAGGCCTCAATTTATATTTAAAAGCATGCAACAGTGTTAGTTCATCCATTTCTTTTGGACGCTTAAAATTCTTTGATAAGCGAATGTTGAATTGCGCAGATTAATAAAAACGCCGTAACGATGCTCGAATTAATAAGGTCGCAGTTTACGAGAAGATTTTCATTTTCTTTATCCTCGGTTACTGTTTTTATTAATGCCAGCAATGAATGGATACAGATGCTGCCCGGTTTTTCTTCGCGATGTTATTCCTCAGGGTTTTGAAGTTTGCGTCTTCCCTGTTGTTTGTTGTTGTGTAAATTTGGATGTGACTTCAGGAAACTGGAAACGAAGTGATGGATGTCTTCCAGGGTTTTTTGTTTTATACATTTTTCATTTGGAGAAGTAAAGAACGAGTTTATTACGAGGAATTAATTTGAAGTATATATTAAAAGTGCTTCGTGATGATTCCTTAGAGATTTTACTAAAAGGCTGGAATATAATATCCTATTTTCTGAAGTTTGTTTGACTGAAAGGTCAATATGAAATAATATTAGATTAACCTTTAAATTAATTTGCTATTTGGCTGAGAATGGCACGATTTTTATGTGTTGCCATATTAAATACAATGTGAGAATTACGTCTGGTAAAATTGATGAAGTTGCCATAGTATGACTGTTACATAATAGACCGTTTAACTTTGTCTTTAGATCGATTCCAATAGAAATGAGACTAGTATTTCAAGGTTGTCTAGGACGGTCCGTTGTGATGAATCTACAGTATAACTAGTTATAGTACCGTTTAGTTATAAATCGTTATCAATTAATAGTTTACCGATAGTAATTTGACTACTTATTCTACCAAAGTTACCAGTGCCCGACAGTATCGCTATTGATAAATTTATGTCTATAGCTTTTGAACATTAATGAGTTAAATCTATCTTATTATTTATTTATTGCGATAAAAAGGTTTTTCATTGGTGAATAAGATTTGTATATTTAATACAAGTGAAATAGCGGCTCGTATTGTGATGTATATAGGTATTTAAAATGTTGTACCTAAGTCCTTCAAAAATTTATGAAAATATATGATGAAAGGGAATCATTGTACCTATAATATTTTGCTCCTGTTTATTTATAGAATTGTACCCGTGAATAAGTCGTATAGTGTACAAAAGAGTACTGTGTAAGTTTCTGTCAGTTTGAGACTGACATTATATCCTACTTTCTCTCTCCTGGGAGAAATTTTTAGTAAGTTTAAGTTTTATTTTTTTCTCTATGAACAACCTATCCATACCACCATACCATCTGTGCTCCACGGCTATGCTCACGGAGTTCCCATTGCTAGGGCAATACCGAGATATAAAGTATCCTATGTGTTAATCCAGGGTATCACCTATCTACGTACCAAATTTCAACTAAATCGGTCCAGCCGTTTTCCGTGAGAGAATAGCAAACATACATCTATGAATTCATTGTTAATAAACCTTCACATTTATAATATTAGTAGGAAGTAGGATAAGACCGATTTTCACGCAGATAAAAGCGTTCATCGCGTATTATTACTGAACATAATACAGTAATGTACCCGATAGTGAAGTGCCACTAGTGGTGTGTATCAGCGAGCACGGCGCGGGCCGCAGCTAGTTCACTCATTAGCTAGCCGCAAACACAGTGAGATCACAATTTGCATTTGCGATTTTGCCGGCCAGTAACTAGATATTACGTGGCTTGTAGCCATGTATCTGGTGTCCAATAGCGGCCTCTTTGTGCCCCAAATTATTCACTCTACATTTGTTTACGCAAATTATAAAAGGTTAGATCTAATCTATCTAGCGAGATTGTAAATAACTCTAGTACTTAAGGCTCAATTGTTGGGTAGATTGTATTCCTGAATATGTAAGTTCCTGAATTTTCGCTTTTGTGACATGAAATATAAAAATTGTAATCTTTAAAATGCTATGTTAAACTATAAAAGGAGTCATCACTTTGTTAAGAATAGCTTAACATTTCTATCCACATATATGGGATGTATACGGAATATATCAAGTGCGTCATAGATGTATGTACAATTAACATAGTATCTGCCTAATTTAATGACCAATTTGTTGTTGGCACACGCGATTAATTTAAATTCAATTATAACGTCGAATTAGCTTTTCAATTTGTACTAATTGTCACAAATGTCATGTGTTAGCGATAGCATTAATTTTAATTGATATGGACCAATAATATCGCGTTATAGAATATTCAATAAATGCCAAAGATCATTTTATTAACGTTTAATAGATAAAGGTACATACAATATATATATACTCGTATATATAAGGTATTGTTTCGTAGTATCAATTTCGGATAAACCTCGATCCTGGTGATTGGGTTTTTTTAAAGGTAGATTTTTTTAAACAATCAGGAATTTATCAAAATATATTTCACATTGATACAGCTTTTCAATTTATTAGTAAGCTATACTGATGTATATAGGTATATAAAGATCTTTCCGATCTTTCGCTTGCTAAGCTCTTAAGCTTAATTGTATCTTTCATTTCCTTTAATTTCGCGTCAATACGAAATAATATATATAATATAACTCATTTTTAATTTAGTAGAGAAGAGGAAATATACAGAGGCACTCTTATAGCTATTAAAGCGTGACAGCACAAAATACGTGCAAGAAAGGAGACAAATGTATTATAAAGGTTCTATTCAGAACAGGGTTATTGGGAATGCAGTGCAGTATTGGGCTACAGCGGGAGGCCAGCCCGCAGTGCGGCATTGTTACGTGGCCCCTCTGCTGCCCTGGTAATCGCTTTCAAAAATTTATTTTTCTGCAGCCAACTTATGAAACGAACCAATAGACGTCGCGCGGTCGGTTGCAAATTAGTTTTGAATATCGTTGAAGTCTGGAATTACATAATTTAGAATAACTGACAATCAGTTCTATTTTAAACGTGGAGAAAGTCAAAATTACGTTGTATAAAATCTAACGGATTATTATTATGTAAGATACTTTTAAACTATGTTATATTACTACTATATTACGCACCTTAATAGAAATAATAATAACAAGTATATGATTCCTTAAAACTCTACATACAAAAAGTAATTTATTGTATTTCTTTTTTCCAGGTAAGCGTCGTACTTCACAATAACGATGATGTTATTGTAATAGAATCGGTGCCAAATATTTATGCAATAAAAACACCAGGGTGGCATGAAATAGAAAAGGTATAGTTTGCAATATCGCGAGATAAATCTCCCCTGCAGGGGTGCGTCGGAGCGAGCCTAATGGCTGCGTGATTGAATTGCGCATCTTCGCCGCTTCGTCGCCCCTGGTATATCGAATTAATTTGCTACGCTCCACTGATTTATTTATCCCCTGAATTTTTCTAATCATACAGGATTTTCGCATGAGTAATGCGAAATTTTATATTAGACATTTTCAGATGCGTAATATCATCATAAGACGTCTATTTTACGTGAGCTTTTTTCCTGTAAGAGTCGCACGAGAGAAATTGGACTATTTAATTCGTTATTTTTTAAAATATAACTTTATTTTTATGCAGATTATATTATAACTTTGAACTTACATCCCAAAAGTTCGTATGACGTTCAATAAAATGTCGTTATGAATTGAAAATGGCGGTAGTCGATTGCGAAATGTCAAGAAGTCCAACATTACGCTGCACTCGCGATTAGAGTTGGTTTTGGCGCGCGGCCAGATCCATAAGATAAGCCTCTCTGAGCAGACTTGACACCAGAAACCAGACACCAGGCACCAACTAAGTTTCTTTACACTTGGCGCATAGTTAAGTTAAATATTCTGTGGTCGTACGTTTTGCTGTCATGCATCATAATTATCATGTATATAAAATTAATTCTTAACATATATTTTCATCATTCATGAGTAGCTAAAGGGATTTCTCAATACATAAACGATAATCTTATTTTAAAAATGTTTTTAACGATACCGATATGAGCTAATTTATTCGCAGAATCTATATTTTCAACAATTTTAATAACGGAGTAATACAAACTTTGATGTTTAAAAATCCGTCCTCGTTTGATATTACAACAGTTTCATCGAGTCGCATGATTCAAAGCGAGTCAGGATTTTATATTAAAATGAAACAAGGTCGTGACGCGAAAGAAATTAGCCTCTGAGCGATGTCCTCTGCTTTGTGACTCGGCGCCATGTTGGCGATTCTTTTGTTATCATTTAATTAGACCTATGGCCTGTCTTTACACAGTTGCGATGAAACTTTTCATTCGACTGCTCAGACAACCATTCTTACTTTTGTTTTGACGGCAGCTAGATTCAAGGTAATTAAAATTGAAGCTCGTAAACGCAATATAGTAATCAGTTGTTGAAACATTTAATTGTACGTATACATTATTGTTACACAATTTTTATTCTATTATATGAAAATATCAACAAACAAACAATACAATAATAATACATAGCCAGTAAATTAGCTGATAGTCAATGAGTGTGGTTATCGGTCATTTAACAAGAGTCAACAAAATTCAAATTCATATGAAGCACTATATCATCCCGTGTTAGCAGCCTCTGAGCGTGTAACAGTAACGGGTAACGCGATAAAGTTGAAACGTATAGCTGTTAGTCAAAGTGCGCTTATTCACTGGAGTTTAGTCATAAACCGGCGCAGCTGTTGCCGCACATTCGTATCATTTACTCACTTACAGATATGTTTATGAGCTTACTATACTGTTCCTACACGCTTCAACCGTAGTACGGCTATTATGTAGACAGAAGCTTTTTGTTACGAGTATATTGTATGTAGAGGATCTAAAACTAACGATTTTACTAATGTTGGAATAATTATATTTTAAGAGAGTATTGGGAGCGAACTAGTACCTTGAATTTATGCTCTTTTGCAGTCTCTTTTGTAGACCATGTGTATAAGGGTAGGTTTATCAGTTGGAAGGAGATCAAAGATCAAAAACCTCATTACGTGTTTCGAAATGAAATCACGGGGGCATGATTATCGAAATTATATCTGTGTAAATAAATGAGACTAAGACAAATAAGACACTGGCCTATGTCCAGCAGTGGACGTGCTGCGGCTGAGACGACGACGACGACGACGACGACGACGACGACGAAATAAATAAGTTTAAAAATATTTTGAGTGATAGGTAGTACTAATAACCATTATATAAGAAAACTAATCTTTCTAATGTCAAAAGGTTAACTCGATGGTAAAACCTATACACAGATTTAATTTTTTTTATTAAATAAATTCACAACATATATTCAACGTTTGTTGAAACACATTTAATGTTAACTTTTAGATAATGAAATACAAAAGATACATGTTTTGGTCATGACTCCATTGTTAGATGTTGAATATCATATAATGTGAATGTTTCGCAGACATTGAGATGACCTGAATCTATTGTGGTATTGCATTTGCGAGATATTATTATACTAGTTTTTATTTCATACTAGACATGAGTGGCTTATGGAAGCGATTTATAGTACATTTATTGTTCTCATATCAGGTCCGTTTTATATTTATTTTATAAGAGTATATTCTACAGAGGTAGAGGAAAGTAGATTCTAAGAGGAGTTCACTTTCCAATAGGTGAATTTCACGTTTAGTTGCCCGTAATGTCAAACGAAAATGTTTGCTATTTTCGCTGATACAAGACAATATATTATTTTACGGTCAAAACATTTTATTATGAAATTATTAAGTTTGCATTAACTTGGAAAGTAACGGTCCTTACGTATTCAAAAAGCAAGATATGTAGTGTGGAACCACGAGAAAAGAATAAGCACTTTTACATACTATATGCTCTTGACACCGGTCGTCTGTGACTAAATAACGATATCACTCCAATCATAACTCTCTAACACCACTATTTACACCTCCTGTTCGGGAGTCGGTTATTTACGCTGGACAGTCAGCTATAAGCAGCTATATCTCGCTCAATACCGAGTTACCGAGTCTACTTTATTTAATCAATGAATCCAATTGTACGTTCCTGTTATCGTGACATAAAGCTTTGAACATTCCGAATATGCAAAAAACGTAAAATTATTGTATTGATATCTTCTTCCTAAATCAAATAAATACATAATCCGTATAAACATTGAATCAAAAATTATTTTATTAATTATATTTTAGGCTTGCCTCACTTTCAATTTACTACCTAGGTATTTGCAAACGAAACCAAGCATGCGTGGAAAATAACTTCAGAAATACCTTCATAATATGGTAAGTTTGAAACACTGCAATTATGTGCAGGAGATAATGGTGTGACGTCAGCTGCGAGGGTGGGGGGAGGCGGTGAGGGGGGAGGGGTAGGGGCGGATCGTGTTTCGCGGAAATTCGCTAATTAAACAAATTCCGCCGCACGCTGATACAAAATAACTAATGCATTCGCTAATTTGGCGATAAACTACAGCGTTGGTTTTGTGGAAACTCGCTGAGCGCAGCACATAACTTAACGAGTAAATAACTTGTAGTCTCTGAGGCTGCTCGGGGAGCTTATTGTGTATACTCTATAGGTACTGTATAGACATCGTCATACTTTCATTGGAATCTTTGCGGTACCTGAGAAGCTATGTATTGTTTTGTTTCTTTGCTAATTTTACCTGCATAATGCTCTTGATATTATGGTGGAAATCTATTAGGTGTGTGTTTTAAATCTGTGTGTTATTTCTAGCACTTAATTTTTATCGGAACAATGCATTTTTACTAAGTGATATAGGATAGAACTTTTTATTTGACTTAAATTTGCATAAATTTGGATAGTTCTAGAAGGTCGGTATAGATAGTAGATACTCCAAACTCCGCGTGGTAAATCAATTCGGACAAGACCCAAACGTGACCCGAGACGGAGCCCCTTTTGGGAGCAGCGTGCTGCAAATTTGATACTTACACATATAAAAAATGTTTTTCCCTACATATATTTTCATCCTCTAGGGTCTAGACGATGGATCTGGTTGATATCAATTGTTTTACGTGTGTATTTAAAATCTTATTCATCCTCATATGGGATTACACAAACTCAACAATAAAATTTCTTTTCTTTTGGATTTGCAAAATATTTTCTTACTAGCTTAATTAATTAATTCAATTGAGTGTCAAATGTCCTCAGTTTATTTAAATTGTTTGTTTGCATCTTGCCCTTAGAAAACAGTGTTTTCGTAATCACGGGTACCAGGCTCCCATGAGGCGACAGCAAATACATTTGCCGAAGGGCATGTTGACTTAGGACCGGGCAAATTATGGCGGACGAACAAAAACAATAATTTGATTAGCATCCCGAGACGAGGCGTGTGCTTGCTGAACGTTTACGAACACATACATACATACATAATTACCTTTTTTCTTTTGTTTACTTTTCTTCAAAGAAACAGAGTCTTCGTATGTAATTTATTGTACTTTATAAATGACTAGCTGTTGCTCGCGACTTCGTCCCCGTCAGATCTATTTCTATTATGTATTGTGTTATAGGAAGTCAATCTTAGAAGATAGACATATGCTGTCACGGACTTTTTTTTAGATCATTTAAAGAGGAATAATTCTTTCATACATATTATTTTTGTATCTTGAACCGTTTTCGCAGCGCACGCAAAGGAAGCCCTCAAAGATGAATAATTTTTTCCATATTTTCCATTATATCTTCGCTCCTATTAGTCGCAGCGTGATGATATGTAGCCTAAAGCCTTCCTCGATAAATGGTCAATTCAATAATAAAAGAATTTTTCAATTCGAACCAGTAGATCCTGAGATTAGCGCGTTCAATCAAAAAACAAACTCTTCAGCTTTATATATTAGTATAGATTTGTTAAACCTTTAAAACTTTCCAAGTAAATGTGCATATATCTTAGTTTGTAACTAAACTTGTAATTGAAAATGATCAAGTCATTATTTGTACAAAAGATTGTTCGTATCAAAAGCGACATGGAATTTCGCTTAATCGATCTGAACTAAATTGGATAAAATTCCATCGCAAGGTATATTTATGTTAAATCTCAGCACAATTAGAGCTCCGACAAAATATTTATCTTAAACGTTCTCATTAATTACTTGGATATTAAAGCGATTCGAGAGAATTAAAACTCGGTGGGGATAATTAAATTTTGTATAAAACATGACGGATGGGAGGGCGCGGGTGAGGAGGGGGTAGAGGGGGGGGGGGGGTTATAATTAAGAATGTATGCGAAGTTTTTGAATTATCGTGTTGTTTGTCGAAGCTGCGTTCAAGTATTCAAGCCGCTAGCAAGTTGTACATTGTTTGTGAGACGCGATGTACTCGGATTACCTATAGGTAGTTACATAGTTCTGCGGCCGCTTTTAGCGTTCTCGACATGATGCCGCTCTTTATTGATACGTGATCTTTTCGTTAAAGCGAGTTAAAGAATTGACTTCAAAAACATTCCTTATTCAAAATTGCTGTCTCATCTAGGTAAATATTTAAAACGTCTCAAGTCATACAGAACATGAACTTGAAAGCTTTACGACCTATTTAGGTAGAATGGAACAATCATTTTTAATGAAAACTATTAACGCGGCTATAAATCTGTCAATAGGCGCCAACCATTGAAGCATAGAATCGCTAAATCAAAACTATTAAGCCAATCCGACAGGCAATGAATTAAATAATGGGTTCGTGCAGCGTCCCCAGGTATTACCTTATCGGTGAGAGTCAGCCGCGTTATCAGGCGCCGCCCGAGCGTGAAATGAGAATCGATGTGTGCCGCCCGCCCGAGTAATGTCTACTAATAATACCGACTTCCTAAGAAAGTACATTTTCCACCTGGCGGCGCCCGTGTCACTCATAAAACTTAATGTTTACGTCTGAAGCGAGTTTCCTGTTTCGGGACGAGTTTTCGGATCAACTTGTAAAGTAAACGAATGGACTTCTGTCGCGATGGATAAGCGAGGTGGGCGAGCTGACTAGTGAACTGCTTATTAGAGTTGTGAACAACTTTAAAGTACACTACGTATAGGTTTATTTATCAAAAACACTCTATATACAATAATATACAACAAAACAGTTAAATGTTATTATGATATTGAATGGTACTACCAGATTGTAATGTAAAAATAATATACTTTAGCAATTTACGTGAAAGCCAATTTCTTGAAACGATACCTACATATTTTTGTTGAACAAACTTACGAGTCTCGTTCGTACCTTTAACGTTTATTATTTACGTAACTATAAAGAAGCCTTGTTAAATCGACTGAGATAAATAATAACCCCAAATAAATATACGAAATTAAATTGTGAGTTTATTTTGTGTTATTGTTATTACTTGTGTGTGTAATATATTTTTCTACAGAAATTTACAGAAAACAATTTATGAAATAGGTATGCATGAATTTATTAGATCGATGAAGCGACAGGCGCAAGAAACATCTCGTCGCCGGTCGTGTCGGGGAAACTGTTACAGTCTCAAATCCTGAATTAATAAGGTATGAAGTTGTTTGGCGATGACGAGGGAGCCCGGACACGCTTAAATTCATGATTAACGCGCCGGCCCCGCGAGGGACCCCATTTGTCACGTGCCCTCGTGCCCTCGTGCCCTCGCACCTCGCTAGCATAAATCATCCCCCACTCGTTTTTATCTCTCGAAAGCCTAGCACCTACGCGGCTTTCTGTTTTATATTGCCGCGACGTGAAACTAATATCTTCACACGAGATAACGGTACAAGTTACGCTACAAAAGGTATGAAGGTGTCCCTGAGATGTCCTCTATATTGTAACCCTGAAATCGACACTTGAATTGCGCAGCGAATAGAGAGCGGTAATGAGAAAAAGTATCAGATACGTGATTAAGGCGCGAATCCTTTAAGCCGGAGACCGCAAGCTTGTTTTGTACAATTTTATTTGTAAGAATACGTCGGTTTTGTTACCCCTTCTTTCACATTACAGTTGAGACATTTTATTTTGGTTAGCTTACTGGGCAGGGCTGAGAGCATCCATTACATTTTGTTGATGATATTTGTTCGTTAAGCTCATATCGCTCGAGCAGTCGCACAATATCCGTAATCCCGGATGGAACAAAAGAAGTAATATCCAGCTCAGCGTCTATTTGACGAATGCAATTCGCCTCGAACGATTCCCGGACGAAAATCGAGAGATTTTTGCGGAATCTCTTTTGTGGGCGAGTTTGTAAGTTTGTTTCAATTAGCTGCAGTGCGCCCGACCATTTCAACTGATTAAATGCTTTGCTTTTGTCCTTCGTTTAGCTCGGTCCTCAAGCTCGCCGGAATTTCGATTCACATTTTTAATTAAGCACTTTTTGATGTATTTTTGCAAAACGACTTGAAATCGTGACTTTTGATACTTGTTTGGTTTTTTATTAGATAGGAAGACTTTAAATAGGTAGATTTAGTTTAGTACGCTCGTTGTAATTGAAGTTAAAATTAATGTCGCTTAGGAGATTATGGCTGTGTGTAAACTTAACCGAAAATTGTTCCCAGCGGGATTAAAATGTGCGTTATTTTAGCGAAGCCCGTAAAAGTGGCGAGTTTCGTCTGCCGTTTAGTGTTTATGTGTCGCCATTTTAAATTCATGACCTGAAAATTGATATTGATGTAATTTGCATTTTACGAGAACATGTTGTGTTTTCTTGACTTGCCTAAAAGGACTATCTTATGTCTTTTACCGTCGAGCAGAAAATGCCGAAATATTATGTCGTACAAAAAATGCTATATATTTTGCAGATCGTTCGTACAACATTTGGTACAAATAAACGATTAAATTAATTAACATTTTAAAGAAATAAGGATTATTTTAAAGAATTTTTTTTATTTGTGGGGGAGTTCCTTTTTGCTACATTATGTATAACTGCATAATAAACAAAAATGTACTTATTGGAATATTGTTTTTTTTTAACATACATTTATTTTACCTTTCCGGACCCGTGCTGCAAGATATATGGCTACTTACGTCGATATAACCGCGAGATTTGTGAGACACTGTCTGTCTGTACGCCACAAATACTAAGCGATTATAAATCTTATACTAATCGGTCCAATGTCCATGGTTCTTTATGGGCCTTTCTTTTAGATAGTGGTTACTTATAACTTTGAAGAAACTAATATTGGGCTTATAAACCTATAAGTCCAATATTATATAATCTGATAATAATATTGTAGTAGATTCGTCTCATAATCTAATAACACGAATAAATTGTTCAAGTCGATACAGCCTTACTAGAGCTTAGGGTGGTGTAATTAAACCTACTATTATAAAGGGTTAGGGCATATACATATTATTAGATATTGTATAGAGTAGGTGGGTATACACAGGCGATAGTTGAAGCGGTCAGTAATGAATGGACGTGGAGCAGTTTTGAGAGGATTGTTTCCTTCTATTAGCGAGGATTAATGGAGACTCACAATCGATGCCTAGCTAAGCCTTTTCATGCTCACTTTATTATTGCTAAGCCTGTAAATAAATAGGTTTTGTCTTTAATAAATTTTTGTTCACATAGAAATCTACTTATAAAAATTTTCATTTTACCTTGCTTTCCGATGAATTAAATACAACCTATAAAATTTTTTATTTTGAGTTCACTGAAAATTTAAACATTATTATATACTTTGGTAAACATATTCATTTTATATACACATAGTATACATAGCTTTTGGATAAAATTCAATTCATTCAATATATATTATTTCATTCAATATATTGGATGAAAACTGTTTTTCATGGAATTGTTATTATCGAGTGGTTGAACACTGAAAGGGTATTTGAATACTCATGACTGACTGACCGACGCGACTGTGCTATTAATTAAATTTAAGTATATATTAAAGTCTGCTAAATTAAATTTCGTATAAAAGTATAATTATAATCGAATAGTGAGTAATGTAACCGAACATCCGGGCAGCGCAATTAGAAGCTAGGCTCGATTTACTAATGATTTTGCTATACGATATACCTATATAATTGACGAGACCTCAAAATGCGACTATCAAACATCTTTAAAACTTATTCTTTAACTTGAATTTAGTTAGATTATCTATAATTTAAAGAGATTATAGATAGTCATTTCATCTACTATTAAATTGAAGTATCAACCTACATAAGAACTGTTTTTTTAAACTGTTTCAAATCTTTCATTACATGCACATAGTAAATAGACATTAGTTCAATAATGAGTGTTGTCCTTGGTAATAGTCCCGTCAGCACAATAAGTTCCCGTTCGAGGGAACTTGGAAGTATGCGCGGCGCGCTTTTAAAAGTTAAATTAGCACGAGTTCCCGTAATCTATTCGCAGAATGTGCTCGACAAAGGGAGGACGGCTTCAAACAAAGTTGTGTGACGATATAAGTCGGCTGTTTAGTTTGTCGGTTCAATTTGTTCGAGCGTGTCTTTGTCCGACGATTTGCGGACAGTTTCGAGTTTGGCGCATAGCCGTTCACGGGCCAGCTATCGCTTTCACGTTTATTATATCCTAGTAGACGTGTTTCCGAAATATCTTATTTTTAACCGACTACGGGGTAAAGTTTAAATATAAAAAAAAATTATTTTTTGTAGGTGGGTTCAACATAGCGTCTAAGATACTTTAATGTTATGAA
Organism: Eurema hecabe; assembly: GCA_026213755.1. Classification (NCBI taxonomy): domain Eukaryota; kingdom Metazoa; phylum Arthropoda; class Insecta; order Lepidoptera; family Pieridae; genus Terias; species Terias hecabe. The sequence continues at coordinate 183,797 of JADANM010005043.1, read as the reverse complement.
GTCTCATCAATAGTTTTGTAATTGATGGTGATGTACCCGCACATTGGTAATAGAATTTTTATATTACGGATATATACATAAATATTGAAATGTTGGTATTGTATACGTTTGGCATCGAAAGCTCTTGGTAATTTGTAAAGCCCTTGTAAATATTTATATTTTTTATGTTTTTTTTATATTGAAAATATAGGAAATAGGTAATGTTCGATCCAGTCGCTTCCATTATTACGAAGACGAGCTGTTTGTAGTTTATAAACTTTTTCTTGTTACTGAAGCTATTGTCTCATAAAAGTAATAAAATTTATCTATCGCTTTCATTTACCGTTTCACAGATAGCGATACATTAAACGAAACCCATTCCGCAAATAAATTGACTATCCGTTTTCCAACAATGGACGAATCATTGGAGAATGAAGCCGTAGTCTCGGCTCGTAATTAAAAAACTTTCAAGATTATTTTCATTATGGAGCAACTCTCTCTATTTCATGAGCCCCTAGTATTTGTTTCGCACTTAGCGGAGTTGGGAAAGTTATTGTTTGTTGGGGATTTATTCTCTCGACTCCGGAAATAGAGTTGCTTATGGTTTGATTGTTTGCTGATTATTGTTCACAAGTAGTAGTTTGCAAGTAGGACGAGACAGCAAGCAACAACTTTTTGTAATGGCTTACTAACTAAGCTTTCAAAAGAGACTCGCTTAACTTTTTATCCTTCTAAATAAATAGTACTTACTAAACAGTAAAAGTAATTTTCCACTATTTGACCGTCTTTATTTATGTAAATATATTGAGTATTTTTAAAATGGCGGAATATCATAATAAATTGTAAGAATAATGTTTTTTTTATACTTTAATTTTAATGATATATGTAGGTGGACTTTAACCAAAAAATACATGCATACTTGCTACACTACTGTGTCAGGGGGACTCCCCTGTATCGATGTATAGTTAGTATAGTAGTAAAGTATCGATGGCTAGTTGCGTCATGACATATGGAGGTTTATTTTATTACTTTCTTTCCGGACGGTCGTATAAACAAATAAAAAGTTTGTAAGGCTGGTATTAAAGTTATAGTGGCAGAGTATCGCGTAGCCGAGTATACCCCATTAGCGCAAGATAGCGGCCCTTGACACGCCTCTAAGGCAAACAAGCTGCTCGAGTAGGTATTAGACAAGTATGCTACCCTAGTCCCTAACCCTAGTTGTGACTTGTGGCGTGACTTTATTTTTTGTGTCAAAATATGGAGGAGCGCTTCTCTTTGATCGTTAAGTTTGAGATGGTTAGGTATTGTCGGTACTTATAATACATGTGCATTGTACGCATAAAAAAGTAATGTTTTGTACTCTCACAGCCCACGCCCTTAGATAAAATGTTTATGATCTGGCGGTGTGTCGCTAAAGTAAGTATAAATGTGTTGATGTCACAAATATATTCGATTTTAGCAACACTCGCGGATCGCGCCATGTGTCGCTCGTAACACGCTAAAATTATACAAAACCCTTCGACATCTCGCGCTGAACACATTCGTCAGATATTGGAAATCCCCGCGAATATGACGAAACGTGTCACTCGTAAATAGATTTGCGTAGGTTTCATTATACTGTTGCCTCTTCCGGGAGCTGCCGATCCGATTTAGTATTCAATCATGTTTTATTGCTTCCGAGTGGAATTTTATATCTGTTTGTAATGTTTGACGCGCTTATTTATGCGTTTGTTGCTATCTGATGTTCTAGCAAATACATTGCAATTAGTGTTGCCCAAATTCAGTCTTGGTCTTGCAGTCTTGGTCTTGTTCTTGCGTTTTTGCAAGACCAAGACCAAGAACAAGACCGCGTATTTTTAGCAAGACCAAGACCAAGACTGACCGTGCAAGACTTGAGCAAGAACAAGACATAGCCTGCAAGACTCTTGCGTCTTGCAGCTAGGACTTAGCGCTATTTCACTGAGTAGTTAGGAGTAACAGTTCGGTGTATACAACATATATGTAACAGGTAGGTACGCTTAGGAATTCTATGAGACGCAAAAAACTGTATCAAAGAATATGAAAAACTGGACCTATGCGCATTACGACTAATACCATAAACAGCGAATAAAAAAATTATTAAAATCAAACTGAGTGCATGCATAGTTATGTTTTAACCATCGGCACTTTGATAATGCGGCATCAAAGGTTTTGTACTTACTTCTCAAAGAAATTTGCCGCTTTTCGGAAGTACATGGTTATGATACACGCGCCGGCGGCTTCTTTTGAAATCTAAAACAATCGTTGCCGCCACGCCGAAATCATAACATTTGACACTATTTGATTGCCGCCATAGGGCGTAGGTATACTCATGCAAAATAATTTCGAATTTTTTTACACGCTTTATATTATTGTTTGATTTGCGGCGGCATCCTTATCATAGAGCCGGCACGTGGCGAGGCGGCGCGGTAGAAAGCAAGGAAACGTACTATAAATAAAGGAATAATTTTAATTCCAGTCATTTCCAATTGAGCTGTGCTTCGAGTCTAACTTAATAATTGTTTTTACTAATTCTCTTCAAATAAATGATAAATCGTAAAACTCTTTTATTAAATTTCTTATAAGTTGAGGGTTCAATCTCTTTTTAGACAGATAAGTATTGTTCTTTAAAATACAGTCAAGTTATTGTAATTAAGAATGTTTATTAAGAAACAATTACTTCCATGGAAAACGACATATAGGTCAGTTGATTTTTCGAATTTCTTATCAAATCTTCAGTTATTTATTAATCTGCTTGATCTTTACTATGGCTATATTCATTCAAGCTCACAATGTTCCAATTCTAATACGTTTTTCTAGGATTTAAAGTAAACTTTAATAAATAGTAATAGACTAATAGGTAATTGCAAGACTTGCAAGACTTGCAAGACTCTTGCTGCAAGACCAAGACCAAGACCAAGACTGGGAGCGCAAGACCAAGACCAAGACCAAGACCGGGTGTATTGGCGCAAGACCAAGACCAAGACTGGCTAAGTCTCGTCTTGTTCTTGCGTTTGGGCAACACTAATTGCAATACATTACGTTGCAAAAGACTTCAAGGATGTGTGCTTAAGTGCTTAAAACATGGGGATAATAAATATTAGATTAAGTTCCCAAAGTGTGAATGGACAACAGTTCAATTCCAAATATAAGATATTAGATAGAAAGTCAGTGACCGTGTTCGGAACGTGCTAGGAGTGTGCGGTGCCGAGTGACACGCGTCAACTCTCTCCAACTAACGCCTGATCCAATGTCCTGAGTTGCGCGGGCGGCCGGCTTGGTCGAACTTCTGCATGCGACTCTGACTAGTTTTGCGGTCGTTTTGACGGATAGGTAATCTTGCTAATGGAATGTTTGCTAACCAATATATACCAGCACGAACTACTAAACAAACGATTTATGCCATGTACATAATACATATACACACACACATACAACTTTAATCCGCAACTAAAAGGATGATCTAATTGCAACTAATCTAATCTTGAGATCCCAACGAAATTCGGATGAGTAGTTGACCTTAAACCTCCGTAATGAGGGCTCCAAGAGAATCCATCCGACACAAGGCCCTTCTCCGCATTATCAGACTTCCAAACAATTCCTGATTATACTTTATTTTGTTACGATATAGATTAAAATGTATCTATAGAGCTTTTTTCCATAAAATACATTATCAGATAACAAATTGGCTATACAATGGTCAACTATGTACAACAAGCAGCGGGAAATTAAAACTCTTAATTTAAAATCTGTTACTATTGATCTCAGTCGTCGGAATCTTTTGTACAAATATATTTTTAAAGAAAAGATTGTATCTTGATAATATCTATGGAAATCGACGATGTTACTCCAGCTCGGCGCTTAATATAAATAGAATTGCAAAACGCGATTCCATATTTAAACTTTTTAATTAACAGAAATGTCAAATAATACCTAAACACATTTAATTTGAAGGTGTTGTGGAATGTGAAGGTAATATTTAACGAACAACTGAACAAAAGTACGAGCCGTAATTGTTCATTGAATCTTTATGAATTCTTAGCAGATTGAATATAATTACTTATCCAGAGTTATTACGAATTCTGAAGGAGTAACAAAGGATAGCGAGTTTCAATCTCGGGCTCGATATTATTTGGGAAAATATTCACAAACTTTCTCATTAGAGGTCCTTTGAGCGGCACCGCTCCGGTACCGCGATACGAGAGGATAATGAATGAGCCGGTAATGCGTAGTTACGCAGTTTTTGTGCTACTCCCGGAATTGTCGGGAATCAGGATGTATATGAAATATTATTAGACTTGTTTTCAGTAGCGAATTACCGCTATTGATTTGCGATTACTTTATTAATTCAGTTTAGTATTGATTTTGTTAAAAATATTTATATAAATATTTTTATACATTATTTATAGGTGTTAGTAGTATGGTTAGACCAATACAGGGAGTCTGGATATGCAATAATTATGTAACACTCCTTTAAATGAAAGTATTTTTACCTGATGCAAGTTACGTGGATTCAACGTCTAGTAAAATAACTATTGGTGTTATTGTTCGTCACCCACAGTTCATAGCCCTTGTTTTGAAGCGTCGCGACTCGGCGGCGACACTCTTGTCGCCTGTGGAGCTACCGACCTACCTACTAGTCGGCACCGTGCTGCTTAATTTAGGTTTAAAGATCTTTATTTCTCATAACGACTTAATTAGTCAATTACATGAGAATAGAAAAATGTAATGACAGTTGTGGGTAGTTCGTTAAAAAACAACGAGTAAGAAGCGCATTCAAAGCATTCCGTCGGTGGTCCAAGTTAAAAGATGTGTACTTTAATTTTGCGAATACTCAATTATGTAATAATTTTTTATTAAATTTATTATTAACAGATATAATTTTCAATTTGTGTGTCACCTAAATAATAAAGCTTGATTATATAAATAATATAATATAATAAATCCAGGACCGGACTCATTAAGAAAGTTAATAAATAATTAACGCAAAAAATAATAATCTCATTAAAGCTCTTCCGTAAATTGAAACGGCGGCACAAGTTTGGAGTTCTTCTTATCTCGAACATTAAAATTAACTTCGTAATGTCTCTATTAAAAATTTATACAAGAATAAAAGTGTCTGTCGTGATTTTTCGCTTCGAAACGTTTTTTAGTATTTGAAACGTGAATTAATTAAAAGTTTGGCCAACTCATTAGGCGCCGGCGCCGCGGTGCTAAGTTTCCTCTCTTTTAATCTACTTCGAGCTTTGTTTGTTACATTTAAAAGATATGCTGACTTTGTTTTCGCTTCCATAAAGTAGTGCAAAGAGAATTTATAGTTTTTAATATTCTTGAGTCAGTTGTGAAACAAACTTCCAATAATATTATTAAATTGTTAGTGGGCAAGCACATCCCAACACTTTGGCATCTAAATCTCATCTGTTTATCGTTCCTTTATAAGTTCGTACTAAACAAATAAATTCCTTGATTATTATAATATTTATAACGATTTTAATTTACCATCGCGTTATACGAACAATGCCAGCTCTCGTTGATCAGGGAGGGTTCGGACTTAAATGCCAGACTCAGGTGGGCGTGAATCGAATTGCAGGTACCAGGCGCCCTGACATGCTCAAGAGGTGAGCGGAACGGCGTCAAGTTAAATTAACGCAACGGTCTCGCCCGCGCCTGCGGTACCGCTCTCGTCCTTGATGTCATATAATGCCGCCTGGCAGGTTTTGTCTCATACCTATGTGTACTGTTATATATGTAAATGTAATGAAAGTTAATCTATATACTTTCAAAAGCAACTACATGGTTAACAAGTAACAAAAAATCCAAATGAAATATTAATAATTATGCTTTTTACCATCAATACTAGTTTAAAAATACGTTGACTTACTTCCGTACTGGAAATATATCGAGTTTCCTGCTCAATACATAAAAAGATTAAATATCAACAGAGCGTTGTCGATTTATCATTAATTATACGAGTAAGTCACGCAAGTTGGCACTTATTGAGGTCTCAATTATTGGACACGTGTCGTCTTTGAATCGATACTTGCCTCCGACTAAGCAATTTACTTTTGTCCTGTTAACAATAGTTGTTCCAGTGTAGTATAAAGCAATAGAGCAATGATTGATATTATATCTCTTCTTTTACGACGAATCTTATTTTAATTTTTTACACAAGAAGAAAAATTTCTGGGTTGATGATGAATGTTGTGTAATATGAATTTAGTAAATATGTATGATTGATGATGATGGGTAAAAAAAATAAAATATGTAAAAATGGAAATTGACGTGAGCGGCATACCAGGGGCGCATAGCAATAACAGGAGGTTACATTGCATCGCGATCGGTTCGATCGTACAATCGTTCGGCGCCCCACGGACTGCGGCCCACATGCCTGCGTTTGACATTCCCGTTTGAGCCACAATGGCCTTTTAGGCTTCTATATATTACCCTACGATCGATCTAGAATAGCGTGTTTGAACACTTTGAAACCAATGCTTTTACGAAAAACGATGATGTTGAATACTGTGGCAGTAAGCCGTATATTATTGAAAATTTCTATTCACATTCAAATGAGACTTTGATTAATACGATAATTACATATCAACTGTTTACTGTAGCCTCCATATTTGTCTCTGTAATTGCTAACGAGGTAATTACAATGCTTACGTCATCATATCGTCTTGACATCTCCCCTTCAAATCGATTCGAAACTCTTAACATGTCATGTTTACTTAGTATCGATAGTCAAATGTAATCCTACTTTTAACTATATAGTTAAACTTAACTTAACTATGAATGATGATACTTCTTAACTCCAGTAGTTGTTAGTTAGTTAAAACAAAAACAAAGTAAAGACTTGTTTGTTTGTCCTCCAATCGCTAAATATATTTTAAAACAATTACCTAAAAATACCGTAAGTAAAGGTTTTGCCTTACTTACGTAAGTAAAGTGCGTATTTATGAGTGGCGGATCTGGTAATTGGAGCCTGCCGTAAAGCCTCGCGAGCTTTATAATCCTTTTGTTTCCTTTGCTGGATTTAAGATGTCCGTATACTGAGAGTGAATGACATGCAACCGAGGTTCACCTAACCACCTTTTAATTACTAACATGAAAAAATGTAATAAAGCTGATTATGAATCTATAGAAGATACTATAACACAGCTTGCATATTATTATTTTTTATAAGAATTAAATTATTTTGAGTCGTAATGTGAAGCAGTAAACGCCATGTATTGGAAATAAAAATGTTTTCATTGTCTGGTATTTAATTTAAACGATTCACAATATCATTTAATGCTTATAGCGAAAAACAATACTGCAGTGAGAGTGATATCTATAAAAACAAACTGCCGCGATTTAACACTTCATGCGACCACAGTGCGAAGTATAATTGCTGGTGATTTCGCGTTACGTCGTAATGTCGGTCATACTAAGGTAGCTTAATTTATACCTATATACATTTTAATACTTAAAAGTATATCATCTTTACATAATTTAACTTAAAGTAATATATAGTGTTATATTGTTTAACTTAATTAACTAGTCGTGTATTGTCACTTACAGTCCTGGTTATAAACAGTTTCAATACCACCTAAGTATTAGCATAAGCTTTATACATAAGTATAGACGTAACTTTTATGTCGCTACTGTGTCGGCAGCCTAAGAGCGCTGAGCGTAAAAACGGCGCGATTTGATGGCACTAGAGCCGTGACGACAGGTCGGACGCGGCGTTTTATTGCCGTTGTGGGTTTGAACAATATTCGCTCGCGGGAACGCTTTACGTCCGCACTTTAAATTCGGCCGCGCTGCACTAAAATGTTTACTTTGTTTTTATTGTGCGTCGGATGTCGGTCGTTTCGAAATGGAGCAAAAATTGTTTATACACGCAGGTCGATACATAAAATAACGAATAATAGTTATTAGCTACATAAAGCTCCTCCTAGTGAATACATTCCTGGTAACATAAAGTAAACGCGATATGTCTAAAGTGATTGGATTGAGGTAACAAGGCTGAATGCGTGCGAATACATAAAATCCACTAAATCACATCTGTGGCAGACTGACAGCTCGACCCGGACCGGCCGATGGTTGCTTTATGCCGGTCTTTGTATTGCTACTTATTTGTTACAAAAATAATTATATTGGACTAAGAGTCAAATATATTCAAACCAGATTGACGTTGAATTTATCTAAGCTAATTTTCAGCTTTTGAATAAAAACATTTTTCAACTTTTGTAAGATAACAAAATTATTTTTGAAAGGGTAAATTGCTTTTAAAAAATGTTTTTCTCTTTGAAAGATGGATACTACCCACTTATTGTGATGATCAGTAACTAGTAAGCTAAATCTTTTGATAACTTCCAATCTAGCGACATGTATGTATCATAATTAATATACCGATACCTACTATTTGACGACCGTATATGTATAATATCTAAAGTGACCGTTTATTAGAGCGATTTAAGTAAGTGCCGCTTAATCTGCAAATGTCCTTTCTGACGAGCTCGAGAGTGTTGAGGGTACCAATACCATTTAGTAATGTTGACGATAAATTAATCTTGATAATGTTTGAATGCAAGGTGATAACCAGGGTTTCCTTGTTATTCAGGTGGGAAAGATAAGCGAACTATTGAGTGGCCCATATCAAGGTGCCACGGTTAATTTGGTAGTGAGAATATAGTGTGATCGATAATAATTATTGCTGGTAGGTCGAGAGTTTCAGTAGGACTGTGATTTGATTTTTATAAGCGTGGGTTACTTTAATAGGATAAGTGAATGTGTACTTACATACAAATTATTTCACTCATTTTTATTGACATTCTATTTTTTTTTATAAATATTTGTTATAAAACAAATTTGAATTACTAATACCCTCTAATGATAGAAGTGACATAGGCTATTTTATATACATTTATTTATTTCTAAAAGATAATAAATAGCAACCATTTTTTATCCCATAAATATGATGTTATTCAGGAACAAACAATCCATTTCTTTCTAAATTCATATGTCAAATACGAAATAAACAAAAGAACGTCTCGCAAGATAAAATGGCTGACATTTCAAAAGCTCTTTTAAGTGATGCACCTAAGTGGCAGAAGGCAACGCAATGCCAATGATATATTTAAGAACTCGTTGGAACTTAAACCTCTTGCGGAGCGCTAATTGCCTGGTACTTAATGCGCTCGCTCCGGAAGGGTTTCAGATTAAATTAAACGGTTTTAATTAACTTTTTTACCTTTCATGAAAATTGAGAAGTTAAATTGTTGTTCAATAGTTAAGTTATTAAATACTTAATTATTGCTAGTTCTTACTTATTTCTGTCAAGGAGGGCAATAATGAAGAAAAAATTATACTGTATGCCGATGGTGACGCAACATTAAATGGAAGTTGTATTTTTTGGTTGCCGCTTACGTATGTGCACGTTCGGTAGTGAACGATTTACTTCTACATATTTCATACAATCCTGGTACTTTTTAAGAAATGTCAACGTATCCTTTTGTTCTCAAATGTCATCTTGGTATTTTTGTAATTAATTAATTAATTAATTAATTTATATTAAATGATATTGATAAATCTATTCAAGCTTATTAAATAAAATTACTAATAATATAAAATTACTTATAATAATTATTAATAATAATAATGATTATGTATAACTTCTGCAGTCCCTTATATTATTAAAAAAAATAACAACAACAACTCTGAGGTTAGTTAGTTGTCCGCACGGTAAAGTAACAAGTTGTAGTGTTTTTGCAAGGGTTCAATTAAATGTGTTGTCGGGTTGTCAGCTTACCTACCTGCAAATTATATTAGCAACCCTTGCGAGATTACGCGCCTCTCATTACCGCGCGAACGATTTCCTTTGATCGCTTAATCATCGCTCCAGTTAAAATTGACAGCTTTTATCTTTAACTCTTTTTGAAAACGGTCAATTATAAAAATTGGACTGAACGGGACTTGTGGGTCGATGGATCTTTTGATTTAACTTTAAAAGGGCTGTTTTTTTTCTTATTTTATTGTAAAATGTTGTAAAAAATAAAGTAGTAAATAATATTTTAAAATATGTATTACAAATTATTTTATGCTTTATTTTATGATGTACGTTAGAAACAATAGACCTTCGATCAACAAAGCCTTAAAACATTTCGATAGGCTAAAACCGTTCCCTATTCCATTAATTTGGGCAAGCTCGTAGATAGTGCAGGAAAATTGTCGCAAATTGCAACAAAGTGGTCGGTTGGGACGTGCGTTGGGACGTAATTCTCTGGGCACGATTTAACACCATTGTTCACACCTACCGCCTGCGCCCGCCTGCGCCCGCCTGCGCCCGCCTGCGCCCGCCCAACAATTGACTCTAATTCTCCGATACCTCCCTACTGCGCTGGTTCCCTTGTACTATTTTTGACGCTTGAGCATAGTAATCGACTTATTTATAAAAAAAATATATATTAAAAATATCCAGGTATAAATAATATAATTTCCATTTTTATTTAAGATAGTAGATAAAGATGTCCAACAATCAAGTTAGCTTTTATCGCGACAGGCTAATATAATATATTAGGCTAATAAAATTAATAAATATCCTGAGTACATACATACGCGATTAACAATATACTAGATAGTTTTCTGCCCATTTCAAGTTTTAAAAGTTATCTATTTGTCCCGAACACCCTTTTGTTACTAAACATGTGGACTAGCCACACAAAACTAAATATAAGATGTCAGCAGCGAGCAGGTAATATATGAAATGATTTGTGCGAAGGGTGCACAAAGGTTGAGTGAGATTAGCGGACGTAGGGTCGGCTCGTAGGAGCGCTCATAATTCGAGTGGCTCTTTCCGACACTAAGTGTCCGTGAATGATGGTAAATTGCTCTTATTTGGCTTCACACAGCCTCTGCGCTTCACGACAATTATAACTAGTTCGGATCAGCCGCCGTAACTTGCCTTTTAAACAAAAAAAAAAAATACTTTTATAGTTCTAAATCATTATTCCTTTGTTTTATACATAAGATTAAAATACCCAATAAGAATTTTCAAAGGCGCAATTGTTTATATTTTAGAAAAACATTTTGTTGTGACGGGAATCCATGATTAAAAAAGCTATTATTTAGTTAAGTAGAAACGCTATTTCTCTATAGTAAGTGTTTTTTTTTGTTTTTATTTGTTATAGATTATTTAACGTTTATATTTATTTTTCGATAATTGGATTTGAATTTGTGCTTAATTGTTAATTTTAAAAAGTGACTTCTTTGAAGTTAAAAATATAAATTTGAAATTCTTATTTAATTGGTGTATTCAGCCGTGGGTGCGTAGTTCGGCTAAACGTTGTTGAAATCGGATTTTTCACTCTTAATAAACTGGAAGCTTCATTAACTGAATAGCATTTTTTTTTAGTTTTTTACGTGGGCCGATTGTGTTTAATTGTTTGTGACTTATTGGGTACAAATGCTTTTTATTTAAGATTATTTATTTTTTGCTTAAAGTATCCCTCGTGTTCGTTCATTAAGAAGCTTACAAGTAAAAATAAATCAGTGGAAAAACCGTCATAAATTAGTAAAATAATTGAACTTTGTTTGCGTAATTTCGGTGATATATTGGAGGCAATTTCTCGGGGGTAATTGGTTCGAGAAGCGATAAAGTAATAGAGAGCTTTAAGTGGGCCTGTGGGGCCGTGGGCCGTGGGGCGTGGGCCGTGGGCGCCCGCCGGGGACCGCAAGGAAACCGTCGCTAAGTGCGGCCATCCATCTTATTTATTGGCGGCGGAGTCTTGTGCCATAATCGTGCCATTCGCATACTGAACAGACTTAAATAGCCTTAATTTCACAGATATCCTCTTTCGCCGGAGTGATGTTAATCCCTGCACTAAATTCTTATCTTGGTAGTATCCCAAAAAAGAAACGGAACAAAATTGTGAGGATTTAGTAAGTATACTAAATCCTTAATTTTTTCCGTTTTTTTTTCTACATTAAAACGAGTGAGATTTTTTCAAACACTACATTAACATTATATTCATATATCCTTTAAAAGTGTCATTAAATTGTGCCTGTTATGCTTCAAGGTTTAATTTATAACTGTTTCCTAATATTTCTGAGACGAGTTCAGCTGCCCGCGCTACGTGCATGTCGGTGACATTCAATTCATGATGGATTAAGGCGATTAAATACGGTCTACATACGTTTATAAGGAATAATAATATCTCTTATGTTTTTTAAATAATTTATTCTATGATTGTTGATGTAAAATGGGATAAATGGGAGTATTTTCAGTTATTTTACATCAAATTGGCCACTTAATAGTATATAAGGAACACGTAGGTACTGCAATATCCTTATTCATGAGCCTCTGCACATCGGCGACGGTTCATACATAAACATGACCACGATATAAGCTTGTTGATGTATCGTTACAAGCTGGCTTTTTACTTGATCTATATTTATACTATTGAGATGTAAAGTAGGTACCTACACGAATTGTTGAGTTGCTGTAGATTTGTGAAATTAATGAAAATATTTGAAAATCAGTTTCAAATTTAAAGCTATATTATTTTCGACTGTCAAAGACTGCAGCATGATATATATTTCAAAATAGCTTAATTGAACTCTTAAAAATTTAGTCAAAATATGCAACAATATTATTTAGTAGAAGCAGTAGATATATCATTGTAGTATTAATAAGAAAATCACCGGCAACGTGAGAAAAATTGTTTCTTTTTATATATTATTATATTGTTTCATTGTAAACAATTTTGAAAGAATTTAATATCAGCATAAAAAAATATAATTGGAGGCGCCGGGTATCGATCCCGGTACCTCTCGCATGCTAAGCGAGCGCTCTACCATCTGAGCTACGCCCCCGGTTGGCAATTTCTCCAAATGTCGGTACACATTACTCGCGGCTCACCTCCTCATAACGTGTTGCGTAAAACGAGAACGTGACGTTATAACATTCACCTTTACTTTGCTTCATACAAATTTTATAACACATAATTTATGACTCGCATTCACAACGTTTATATTTAATCTATCAGATACTAGCTGCGGCTTGCGGTTTTACTTACTTTAATCGAACCTTAATAAAATAAATGTTTTATAGTTATTAAAGTCTTCAGTACCATTGCCGCTTTTTATATACTGGATTATGAATTTCGTGCTGCGATTTATTACACAATATCTCATATTATCGTGAATAATTAATTATTAATATATCAGATAAGTTAAATCTTAAATTGCGGCAGTTGAAACATACGAATATTTAATACAAATTGCTAGTTCATCAATAGGCGTTAAATATAATCATAACCTACATCGAAAATATAACCCCAAGAATAAGAGAAATATCGTAATGACATTTTAATTGGACTTGGAATTGTTATAAATTGTAATTTTATTTTATTTTTTTATTATTTTATTTATTTATTTATCTTTAACTTATATTATTTTTACATTAAAACAGCCTCCCACAAAAACCAGTTTAATGGTTTGACTGTGAGTGAGTCGCAGATAGTATAATTAAACTCTAACAAAGAACTAAACATGTTATAAAACTAAGTAAGCAATATTTTAGTATTGCTTACTCAGCTTTAGTACATCAGATAATATTTTTTCAGTTTCTTTTTAAATTTCCAATTATTATTTTCGGCCCTGATGTCCGCCGGCAAACTGTTTAGCAAATAAGGGACACGTTTTTTTACAGTTCTGTCACCATAGTAGTTACAAATTTTAGGTACCGAATGTTTAAAATCTATTATTTATCAGTGATAGGTTACACTCATTTCTATTGTGTTGGCTAGTTAGGAGTAGGTATTTGTGTCTTAGGCTTACCGGCATTACCTTACATATTTTGTATAGTTTTTTATAGTCACCCTTACAGCTTTCTTTTGTTTTTTTTTTTATAACTAATAGTTTGAGGAATCTTATTTGAAGGGTTTCTAATTTATCAATGTAAGTCTTAAACGTTAATCCATAACTATCCAGAGCATAACCTATCACCGACTCAACCAAAGCTAAATAATTGCTATAATAATATAATGACCACCGTTTCGGTTACAGAACGAAAAATGCTTGACTTTTTATTATTATTACTAAGGATAATTGAAAAACAATTTAGCAAGTTATAATGTCTTTCATAATTTCAAGCCTTTTGACCAATGAGTAGTACTAGGCGCCAAGCACCGTCCACAGAACACTTATAATGAGGAATAAATTACAGCCCTCGGCGCGCGGTAATTATTGTTCCGTATCGAGAATTGGGCGCACATAACGAGGGTACGTTTAATCCCACTTGTTTGAATTGCAGCCAGACTGACCTCGGAAATTTGCGGATTACAGGCGAAAAACAAAAGCTCTGCCGCGGACCGAGTATATTTTGATTTGGGCGAAGCATTGTTCCGACTTACCTTTTTTAAATGTGGTGTTTTTTCCTTAATTAATGCTCACGTATTACCTAAAACAAAATCGCAACTGTGGCCTAAGGGGTATTAAAATATTTAAAATATGTGGAATCTTATAATATTCAGCCTACCGGTAAGCCAGTAATAATGAAGCAACAAACCAAAAAGATGTTTTAATTTCAAGCGAAAGAGCACTTATTCGCTCATAAGGGGAATTTATGAAGTCGGCCAATATTTGACGAGGTGGAGTGACGTCACTATAGAGCATTGACGCACCCTTCTCATCTCACCCTAACCGCAGGGGGTTACAGCATCCATATTGCAAAATAGAACTCCGTATTGTGTATGCGATCCTGGTGCATTTATTGCATAAATCTGCTAGACGAACATTTTGCACAGTTTTTTTAAATGCGAATTCAGGATGCGTGGTTCCTCCACACATCACTAAAACGTTGTTTACAAGTGAATAATTACGAGTATTTTTATTATGATTATTGCAACATAGCTAAAACTAAACGTGACATAAGTTATGATTGATTATTACTTCTTTGAAATCATATTATGAATGTGATGATGAAGCCAAATTCAGATATCGTAACCTCTTTCGATGTATGCTATCTTAGTAGAAATGAACTATCAAAACTTCATAGATAGATCGTTCGGATGGTTTTAACTTATCATAACAATAATACCATCATACAAAACACCTTACATCATGATTACATATGAAAAAGTATTATTAATAAATAAATAAATAAACGGCAGTTTTGATTAAAAAAGGATTCTTCAGAAGATAGAAAGAAATCAAGAATAAATTAAAATGTTGACTGAAGAGGGATTGAACAGAGTATCTAATCGCAATACCAGGATTCCATGACTTAACAGAAATTAAATACGGGATAAAAAGGGTCCACAACAATGGGATACGAGCAACCCTCGGATACGCGTAAGAAACGGTTGATCGCTGTTAAGGTTTTTTGCTATGAAGCTTTAACGGTGTTCTGATAATAAACAGACATTAATTGTATTAAATATTTATAGAATTTCAACCCTGTAATGCTTCACATAATGTAATTTAAATACGAAAGAACATGTCCCAAGCGTCGAGTCTCGCATTAATTACTAAGCGAATGCTAATGCGGGTCATTCGACCTCTGCAGATGTCATGTGAGCCTGGTGCTTGCATTTAAATAGAAATAGCGGTTTGTCCGTCTTGTCGTCGTCGTCTGTATAATCAATCTAATTTCGACCAATCAGGGATGTATATTGTTTACTAACTAGAGTTTGAGAAAAACATAATGTATTGTTTTGTTTTATGTTTCGAAATAAATACTGGAAATAAAAAAAAAGTGTTAGAATGAGTAAGTACTACGTACTACTACTTCTTGGATCTTCTACATGGGATTTATTTTATATATCAGACACACTAAGCAAAAACAACTTAACGTGTGTTGTTCTGAACGTTAGCGAAGCTATACCCCGCTGTAACCGGGTTGATCCGGATTAACCTCCGGCAATAACCGGCAGACAAGCAATCGAATTACCGGGCCGGATCATCGCGTCCGTATGAGTGACACGGACACACGGACCGTAGTATTATATCTGCCATACTTGTGTCTACTATACGTATCGTACTGCGGATCAGATTGCTGCTAGCAGATACTAAAGATATATAGTATCTTAAAAAATATAAAATTAACCTTAGGTTTCGTTTTTGGTTAATACGGTGTCTTAAATGATTACATTAATTTCAGAAAAATATAACGATGAAACAAATAAACTAGACTCCAAACTCCATAGTGAAGACGCAGTTTAAATCTTCAATAATTAATATAAAATAGAATACATTAAAATTTTTTGGTGTGATGCTCGAATAAAAATGTCTAAATAATGTTTGAAAATGAGAGCGCATACATTTCACTCAAGTCTGCAATATCTCTGTTAAAAAGTGAAATCCCCGCGCCGGGCATTAGCGGCGAAACGAAAAATTACAGCTCTTCACCCTAATGTATGAAAAATGTTCCTGCATTACACAAAGTAACAAGTTATTTGGACCATTCGCGCTAACGACCCTTGTACAGTATGAAGTTAATTTTTATTACTCGAGTATATTTTATAAATAGCACGATATTTTTGAGCTGTTTTATAAACTTTCTTTAAGGAAATATGTTTTTAGATTATATGTATGGCATTAAATTGTATATAGTTTACGTGTTTCGTAAACAAAGATTTTATCGTAAAAGGACATAGTATTTAATAACTTAAACAAATAAATATTATTAATTATTCTGAAATAGTATATTAAATACTTATAATAGTAAAAATAGTTCCAGAGATAAGAGCGTTGGAATAAACTCTTCAGCTTATTATATTAATATGTATGTCAACATTAGCTGCTTTTTATGGCCGCTAAATTTCAAAAGGCCTAAAGCCCCGCCCCTCATGTGGCGTTCTCGTTTTAAGGGTGGTGGTAATGTTTATATGGACCCAACATCACTTTAATGTTTATGCTTTCCTGGTAAACTAAACGGTTTAATGCTAATTTATACACAATTTTGTTTTTTTAATGCATGGTGGTTCTTCTGTTGTAAATATTTTATTATTATACCTAATATAATTTTTATGTATGTGTGTGTATGTATGTACATGATAAACAAGAAAGCGATTTATGTACGAGACTCTACAATTTATTAAGTTTGCTTTCGTGTAAGAAAAGGTTTAAAAGGTTTTTTATTATGGCTTATTTATTTAATTGAAGCCAATTTTTGCAATACGCCTACATGTGCGGAGAGGACTCATCCACACAAACATAGTTATTTTTCATGTCCGCCTGAGCCATTGTTAGAGCGCACAAAGGGCCTCGGGCACCAGGCGCGCATACTGTGCGCAGAGATTGACCGATCGCGCAAATTGAATGTCCGACGGGCGACGGGACGAGCCATTGTGCGTCGCCCTTTCAACACATCGCCAATATTTCAGCTAGTCAGAAAGTGTTCTTGCGATTCAATAGAAAGTAGGCAGGGAACGTATTGCCGCCGGCGATTTGTAAGATTTGTTTTCGATAAATCAATTCTAGGAAAGAGTTTCGGCGGAAAAATGTGGGTATATAGAATAAAGTTGTAGGTTTCATAATATATCCCGATTCAGAATATCGGAACAGCCCTGACGTGTATATTGAATACTATTGTTATTTACTATTTATTTGCCTAGTATGTATTTGTATGACGAGTACTAAAGAGACGTGGGATTTTAACGATGTTATTATGAAGTACAGTATGTTCCTTAATTATCTGCTTAATGAGAATTTTCTAGGAAATGTAGTATAAAGCTTAGCAAAACACGAAAGGAGCTCGTTACGCACACTACTACGTCATAGCCCACGTCGAGCTTCTAATACATTCTTCTTGGCTCTATGGGTATTATAACAATAAAACAACTATAATGTACATATATAATACATTGCCAAATATATTCGCCGTCGTCTCTACATGCGACATTGTTAAACCATAAATAAATAAGCCAGGAGACAAATTTTTCACTTAAAAATTGAAGCTGATTAATTTAGGATGTGTTTCTTAATATAAGCTTACGTGAAATAACATGAATTAGCTGTGGCATAGGTTTTATATCTGTCGATATGCTAATAGTAATTATGTTGTCTGTTGCAGCTGGTGGGCGGCGAGTTCGACATGGAGCTGAACTTCGTGATCCAGGACGCACAGAACATACAGCACATGCTGGAGCTGCTGGACCACTGCCCGCCCAGCCTACAGGTAACCACATTGTATTTACTATTGGCTATATATATATGTAATACAATGATTTCTGCATCAAACTCTATCTAGAATTATCTAAGGCAAGCGATCTCTACAAACTTAAGTATATTTAAAAGAGACAAATATAAATTACCGATTAACTAGTATCATTTGTATAAAAATAGAACTATCTATAGGCATACGCATTGGAAATTGTCACAAAATATATTTTTGCTGACTCTACATTGACGTCATAATATTATGGTGGAATGGATTTAAAAATGGAGCTTTCAAAACATTACTTTGCCTTATTTGTTCCCAAGGTTTTAAAATATTATAAAATTGATATAGATCAATCAAATAAGCTGTTCGTGATGTTACCTAAAAAGGCTACTTGATATACATATTATGTATGTATTTACGGGTATTATAAATATATTACCTTCTAATAAATTGATGTATGTATTTAACCGTTTGAATAACAAATTTAAAATGTCCTTACCAGATGTTTATATGGTTCTTAATTTTCCGAATAAACTAAAATGAACCTTAAGTTACTAGTTATAGAGAGAGGGTTTTAATTGTTAACATTGAAAACAGCTGACAGGAGCTTTTTGATGCGTGACGTATAGGGGATAGTTATGACTTTATTGTATCACTTTCTCTTTCTCGCCTCTGTAAGTTGTGCCCGCAAGGGTTGACGAACCATAGAACCCCATCAGAATGGGTTCTCGATAAACTCTACTATTTTTATGATCGCCTAGTACAGCAACACCATAGGGGTAGCTTTCTATTGTTTAAGATCCTTGGCTACCTACTACTACTACTTATTTCTTTACTTGCTTACTTGCCTTACTAACTAACTTACAACGCGGGTGGTACGCAGAAGTTATACAACAACCCCATACGTTTTTATATAGAGAAGATAGTATATAATAAATAAGTAACAAATAGTTTGCATAGATAGAGTAGCTAAAGAATTCAATTCAAACTTACTTCAAACTTATTTATCTACTACTCACCACCATTAATGTTAATTAATATATAAATTGACATTTACCGGTAATAAAAATACAGGGCACATTTTAACTTTTATTTTTATTAAGGCATGAAATTGATAGTAAGCTTGACACCCACTTCGCATTAACGATGACTGTCAAGAGCGATTCATTGGAGGCGCGTAATGGCTCCGCCCACGGTTCATTCTTATTTCTCGTTGGAGCGCGTGCAGGCTCCTTGTTTATTTTTATCCTAAAGGAACGGACCAGCTCTTTTTTTGTTTGCACGCCATAGTTTTTGTAGAGTTCGAACTCCTCGATACTCCTGCTACTCTGTTACCTATGTGGAGTATTTAACCCTTTGGACATTTTGAAATAATTATTAAAAGTTTAAAATTAATAATAATAACCTACTTCGAGCACAAAAAAATAGATAGAGCTAAGAAAGTTTACTTGAGGCAGGCAGATGAGTTGAACTTATTGGGTCCTGGTAGGAATCTGATTATGAATAAGAAGGGTTAAAGAGATGTATGTGTTCAGAGAAATAGAAAAGGAAATAAAATGAGATACAGAGAGATATTTTAATAAAAAAAAAGTTTTATTTACACATAAAATTAAAACAGTATTCGTTCGTTGTATATATATTCAGATAAAAGGATATTCATTATTTTAAAAATATGTTGTTAGGTAAGCCTGTCAAAGAGACACGAATTTTGGCGCCAGATCCTTATAGTTTTTTAAACGTTGAAGATTGATGAGATGTCTCCATAAAATGCTTACTCACGGCAAAAGCTATATCCATTAAAAGGAGATTATGGATGATATAATAATATATGTTTTATCACGAGGTACTCTTACTATGTAGTTAGCATAAATCATTTTTATGGGGCAATTTTTTAGTAAAAAAAATAAAATCATATAATTTAATAACAGCTTTTTAATCAAGATAAAAAGTTTAAAGTTTCTCATGTGGTTTGTATTAAGAATAGATATGCCTTATTATATAACAATTTATAGTTGTTTATTATCAACATGACATTAGCTTCAAATAATAATAAAAACCTTTCTTTAAATACATATTTTAAGGTCGTTATTATTTTAACGTACAATTTATTAATGCATTAATTATTATTTTATTTCATTCATGTTTAACCCTTTAAATATGGTTCACCCAACCAGGGCGCTAAAAATAGCAGGAGGTTTCAAATAGGTCGACCGAATGAATGAATCTCTACTCCCCGACCATCGAATCGTATAATTCGTTAAGACATTTTATGAGAAATAGTTTCAGCTTCTGTTTTGTCAATTGAGTAAAATCTGCTGAAAATGGAAATTTTCTATATTTATATTTATTAAGTCGAGATTTTTTCACTGTTTGTATTATCGTTATACCGAATAGGCTCTACATAGAGAGCTCTTTAATAGAACGTGTGCCGGAAAGTAACATGAGTTTTTAGTAACATTGTATAAATGCATGCTCTGGGTAAGTTAAAATTTGAATAAAATAAAAATCTCTTAATAATAATAAAATGTTTTAAAATTCTATAGTTACATGCTGTACTTGTATTCTTTAGTTAGCGCGGTACAAACAAATACAATAAACACACCATTGTTAATTGGTATCTCACTCTAGTATGACGTAAAACAGGTTTAATTGTAAGTGTAGGTATATCTACAAAGCTCGCAGAATCGATGTGGCTGAGCCAAGTGCGGTCAAACGGTTTGCTGTCGCCGCTTCCGGACACTAATGAGAATCTCCTTTGTTTTATGTGCCAATGTGTCCAGTAAATCACTTCATGGATTTGCGGTCGGTTTAATTATTTTTTATACAGGCTGATTTATTTATTATTAATAATAATAATACTATTATTAGTTGCGATTAAAGTCTTATTTATTAAGTTTTTAAAAATTTTGTAAACTCATAATAACTTATTAAATAAAAATCGTTATAAGTATTTAAAAAATCGAGGGATGTTCGACATCCCTTAGCCAATTATTTCTTCCAAGAATTTGTGAAAAAATAATATTTTTGCAGTGAGCAAATATAACACCCTCTTCGTTCAGGTAAAAATAGATCCGTGGGCTAACTGCTATTTCTTAGAATCTATGTACTCCTGGTATCCGTGAGAAAAATACAATCCTTTACCCGTTTCTGTTTAAGAAGCTTATTTATTTATTTATTTGTTATTTATTTTTCTCTCCTTTAATTAATTATTAGATCAATTAGCCTATCTATCTCTTTGCCGGCGCCTGGCGGGCTCGTGGAAGATTGCTTCGTGTGTCCTAAGCGAGTCCGCCCCCGCAAGGGTGCGCGACGGATCACCGGTGGGTTTTAGTCAGAATGCCCTTCTGGACTCCGCAACATGGTAATAAATCGTTGATTAAAAATATTTTGCGCTCACAACGCGGCGAGCGGCGTGGATTGGACGAATTTGGCTTAGCACCGCGACTCGATTACATTGTTATTCTCGTTCTCGGCTTGGATATACCGACCACACCATGACACGAATATTATGAATCAAATTGTAGTGTGAAATTGTTCATTCATTTCTTATCTGCAGTCTAGTCAAATTATAAATTTATACTGTCGTTTCGCTTTCATGTTTAAAATACTGAACCGGCTTAAAGATTGTTTATGAAGAAAACCTTTTTCGAAAAGGAAATAAGTAAAATATTTAAATAATAATTGTATTCTTGGAACGTAATAAAATTATGTACAGAATATAAGATTTATTTAGAACTATGCATCTGGCTATTTTTCTTACAGTTGTAGCATTGCCTCTCTCAACAACCCTATGCAAAATAACTTATAAGTCAAATAGGGATTAATTTAATTTGCCTTATCCAATAAACAGTAGTTTCAAATGAAAGCCTGTTTATTGGTCAGCGTCGGCGTATAACCAGACGCTGAGTTGGCCGAGTTACAGTGGTCTGACCCCGCGTTACTGCGCTAGGAATTGTGGTCACGGCTAAGCCTTCGATTTTGCATTTTCAATCTAGTAATTTGCTGATTCATTTGTTTTAAAAACCTTTTGCAAAAGGAAAATCCTTACTAACATTTTAAGTCCCAAAGTTATGCCTCTGCATGTCTCATTAAACAAAATGTTAAATTACATTTACTAAAATTTTGTATATATTATAATGTTAAAACACTTTCTTTCTTTCTCGCTTCCTTTCTAATAAGATGTGTGTTCCGCAGGCGGAGATATGGTCGGTGTTCATCGCGATCCTGCGCAAGAGCGTGCGCAACCTGCAGGCGTGCACCGACGTGGGGCTCATCCACCACGTGCTGCAGCGCCTGCCGCGCGCCGAGACCGTCGTCGCAGGTCAGTCACACAACCGCTACTATCTTATTGTATCCCAGTCTTTTATCTTAATCTAGATCTAGATCGCTTTATAAGTTATAAGGTTTCTTTATAATTATTGAATAATATCATCATGTATAGAAAAAGCTCTACTATTTGGTAGAGTTCACCATTGCTTGAATTTGGGTCCTGTCATAATTAAATAGAACAATCAATACATTCTCAAATATATAATGCAATGAGTTCTCTAGAAGTACGTTAAACGGATACAGTAATAACATTTTATTATAATAAGAAAGGCTTAACAAACATTTTTTGCGGTCTTTCAACGTGGCCGAAACACAATCAACATTTTACGATAACGACGCTCTCGGGTCTCCTTACATTTAATGTTCTCCTAGTAGAAATCGTGTAATTAATACACGCCCAATGGGGGTTCAACCCATCGGCGAAGAAGTTTTATTTATGTGTTGTTTAAAGGGCGACGACGTTACGGGTACCGGAATGGTACCTCCTACCTGCCGCCCATCGACGATTTATCAAAAGCACCCTCTTTTAAATTCCCCTTGATATCCAAATTACTTCTGCGATCCTAGTATCGTTGGGAACGTTAAGAAATGCTTAAGACATTTCCCATATCTTGAACGAATTCTCCTTCATTTTTTATGTGCACAACGCAATTTTTTATTATTTCTATTAAACCGCTCGGTTTGTGTTCTTTAGGGTTTATTACCTGCTTTACTAATTTATCATTTGTGTTCTAAGAAAGTAAGTTATTTTATAATACATGTTGTGTTATGTTATATTATAAATAAATATATTCTATAAAATGAATTAAAGTAAAAATATATGTGGATATATCATTAAATTGCGGCTGTATTCTAAGTGGGCCCTCTTGTAACCAAGTATCGAGCGCTTCGAACCGGAATAGTTAAATTGCAATGCATTTTATTTTACTTTTTATATGTACGATGCTCCACGGATGGTATCATCATACATTTCTTTTGAAAAACTAAATATATATATTATAGAAGAGCTTTTCTATTAGTATAGTTTTTTTATTTAGTATGTGACGTATGTACCGTAAGTACGTTCAAAATTAAAAAAAATAACTACCTCAATAACAATAAAATAAAATGTCTACAGTAAAAGGCCATACATATTATGTTATGTTATGTTATTCGCTTATAAATTGATATACAAAAGTATCGGATTGGCCGTAACCCTGCTTCAAGAAAGATAAGCCGGTGCCAGGGTGTCGCGTTTTGTACTGTCTATTGTGTGCTCATGCCGCCCTGGTAACATGGCCCTTTGATTTTCACTTTTTATTTCAGTGTGTTTCTCGAGCGCGAAACGGGGTCAATGTGGCACTGGGAAATGAACACCTGAGTAATGAACGTTGCTTTGCTTTGCGAATCAATTTTAGCAAAGGCAAGCAAGAAATAATAATAAATATGACAACTACTATAGATTGTATGTTGCTGCTTTGTTGTAAAGAAAAATTGCTCAAAGAAGAAATGAATATTTGCTGCATGTACAGTAATGAATATTCCTATATAATAAATAAAGGAACTTATAAGTACGTATCCTATTAGAAAATTCACAATTAATTCATTTGTATTACGCAAATGTATAAACAATGGAACGTCCTAATTTCCCGTGTGTAGTTAGTATTCAAATTACGTGCCCGTCCCCCAAACTCCCTCCCGCCTCATTATTTTTGCGTTTATTCCCCGCTAGCTTTTATATTAATTAACTGCTATTGTTATAAATTTTTGATATAGGCGACAATATGACAATTGGCATTATATTTATTAATCGTTACGCAAACAGTAAAAGCAAAATTTATAATTGTTGTCAAATGCATCATCATTACCAAGTATGTATTTGACCCACTTAAGTGGCAAAAATATTTTATTAACGTAATAAATATTTATTATTTACCAGAAAATAGAAATGTTGTTACGGCTATCTTTCCTTGAATCCACTTGAGAAAAGAGATGGTAAAAACGGCTTTCTGAAAAGAAATCTGAACGTTCACATAGATGCTGGGATGGAATAAGCGCTGAGAAGGTGCATCTTTTTATTTGAGATTTAAGTCGGTCGCGCCATAAAATAGAGAAGTTATTTTTTATTGTTAGATATTATTTATTTATAAGTAAAGTACATAAAGGTTAAAACGCTTTTTTGTTGTATTAATTAACGTAAGACATCTCTAGTATTTATTTATTATATCAATTGGTTTTAGTTACTTATAAACTACATTGAATGTGGTACACAATAAACATACATACATACATACCAAACATCCGTTATTATCCTGAAATCAAAGAAAAGGGTTAAACTAATCCCACGATTACCAGGGATTCATAGACATATGGAAGTTGTACGAAGCCCAAACGTGTAATCTCTTAAATGTCGTCTTACATCTCGGCACGGAAGGAAAGTGAAAAAATAAAGGATTGCATGAGACGGGACTCAAAGGGTTGGGGTTAGTTTCTCATGAATACTAAGGCAGCACGATCCGAGGGAGGTCAGTCAACTCGCGTCGTCTCACCCTCATAATCGTAGCTGTGATATTGTCATTAATAAATGATTTGTTCTTCAGCTCAAGTAGGCTTACTTTAGAATTTCATTAGGATACATTGTTGTGACGCTATTTTGGAAACGCTATTTAAGGTACCTTTGCCTTACCTTG
>JADANM010005043.1:91773-146899 GCA_026213755.1 Eurema hecabe | reverse complement strand
TGTCATTTACGTCCTGTCTCTTTATATGATATCCTCCCTCCTAAAATCCCCAAACCCATTAATGTGAAGTCTTTACTGTTATATACTAATTCCCCCTTGATCAGACTAATTTGTAAATATATTTGTAAGTATAATATAAAATTGTGATATATTTGTAAGTTTATATATATTGTAGTTAGATTGTTTGTGTGATGTCCTGTTTTGTCTTGTTGCAGGTAATACGAGTCGGAAATCATAAAATGTATATTTTTCCTTAACCTGTCAAACTCTTTCAGTTTGTTTTCCTGTCACTTAGACACTGGCAGTTATGGTCGCAGGCTTATAAGCGATCTTTTGCCATAACACCATAAATAGAATAGAGGCGTTAGCGAAGCGCGGGCGCCGAGTGCCGACGGGTCGGGTGGAATAACTCGCTGCGTTACGATTAGTCGTTACGATTTATCGTGATGATCCTAAATTATTTTCTGACTGTTATAATTTAATATTGGAAATACATTGTTAAAGTGAACAATTACGCTTTGATTTTGATAATCACCATGTCTGATATAACGAGTTAACGCCCGGCCCCCTCTTCGTCATGTATATTTAGTTAATAAAATATGAGGTTGCTGTGTTACCTACATTCGAAATACTATAAGTGCATTTTATTTCCGTCGTATAAAATGATATTGTTTCTGCAAGTCGGATTTGTGGCAAGCTCCGCAGAATCATATACCTGGCGTGTTATTCAATTTGGAATCAAAGCTTCGTCGAGTAAGCGGATTTAGAATTTTGTCAGCGAACAGCGCGCCGCTTTGTGCGGACTGCGGACTGCGGACTGCGGACCTACATGCGTTATACAAAATATGTGTTGCGATGTCACTACGCCTCCTACTAGTATAACAAAGAGTTCATGATATACTTCAAAATATTATGGTGGTAAAAACACGACTTAGCAAAACTAAATATTAATAGCACTCGGAAACGATTCAAAAATACTTAAACTAATGTATAATAAAGTATAGATTTATAGTTATTCATCATTATTCTATTAATTATAAATTTGGACACATATAAAAATAACAGGGAGATAATGAATGGAAATCGTCAATCGTCGACTGAAAAGGCCGGAAAGCTAGTTAAATTAGTTAGTAGTTAACAGTGTTGTTATGTATACAGAAGTCAATCGGTGGCCGGTTTAACGGGATTCGCCCGGTAACGGACACACTGCAGTGGATTATGCAGCTATGGGCGGCGCGCGGCGTGACACCTCCGAACGCATACTGCTGCCCTAGTACAGCGCTTTCAGTTCGGAGAATTTACATAATAAATAAAATTGTATTAAAAAAAGTTAAAAAGTTTATTTATTACGCTTACAGAAATCATTTAGAGACTGAAGACCTAAAGGGAAGTTCTTAGATTTTTGCAATTTGCCAATAAGCAGAAGGGTAACAATACAATCTTTTAATAGCAATGTTCTTTAAGATTCATTTTAGAGCGGAGTACATTATGTAGAGGATACTGATTAGAATTGAATGTATGTATCATCGACAATAGCATTCAGGAATGCATGTTCCAGTAGCAATGCAAATTCGTCAACTACGACGGAGATGCCGCAGCGATCGGCAGCTCGTATTCGAATGACGAATTTGAGGAATGGCTAACTCGTGCCGGAGAGGGTTAACCCACAACCGAAGCTGGTTAGCTGAAAGGCGATACAAGACGGCTCTCATTATGCAAAGCGGCAATTTGCATAGTTACCGGCTTGCGGTTACCGGGCCGTGCTAAATATTTCATGCGACAATCACTGTTGGCTTAGCGAAATCTGTTTTCGTATTAAGCCACGACTGTTATTATTTCATTTATGTTATTTCTTTAATAATAGATACAGACAGAAAAAGACTATTACGGTCACATAGTTCTTTTTAAACATAAATATTATAATGCCCATAATTTATCACTTATATTAGCTGTTGCTCGCGACTTCGTCCCCGTTGATTTGATTTTCCATTATTTCTTCGCTCCTATTAGTCGCAGCGTGATGTTATGTAGCCTAAAGCCTTTCTCGATAAATTGTCTATTCAATCAAAAAAGTTTTTTTCAATTCGAACCAGTAGTTCCTGAGATTAGCGCGTTCAAACAAACAAACTCTTATAACTATAATAATAAACAGCTTTATTATATATTAGTATAGATTTTAAGCAGACGGTTATTAATAAGACGTAATTTGCATTATGGAAATATGTGCAATAGTTGAATGTCATAAAAATTCACAATAAAGAGTTGCATCAATTTCAACACTAATTTGGTTTTAGATCAAGATTTGAAACATTCATAAAACTGTGTCTTAAAATATCATTTATAATGGAAAATTTGTGCCGGAAATCATCATTGAATCTACTAATAAATAATGTTTGTTCCAGATCTATTGATAGAAATGCTCGGCGTTCTGGCCAGCTACAGCGTCACAGTGAAGGAACTTAAACAGCTTTTCAACGCCATGAAAGCTGTCAATGGAAAATGGGTGAGATTCATTAACCTAAAAAAAAACGAATGAAATTTATTTTACGATCGAAATTTTAACAAGCACTTAAGTTTAAATTAAAATCAGAGCGTCATAAATGCCAATTAATATGCGGCGAACATAAACAGCGAGGAATTGCCACTTTATTGCCGCTTGCTCTTACTTAAAGATGTAAATTTAAAGAGGACTTGAGGCGCTGCAGCTCGTAGCGTGGGAAGGACACTGCATTTAGTCGGGTTACATTTTAGCGTGTACTCGGGCGACGGTAACAAGCTCGCGTTCGTGTCGCCCTGGTAGCGCGCAGCCAACTATGCGGGGGCTTTATCCGCCCGCTCGGATGCTGGGCTTAACTTCTTTATAGTCGGGATTACAAATGTTCCACTCACTGTGACTTATGGCTCGTGAACAATCGACCGCTCGACTATAATGTTGGTTATGCGACTGTTTTAATTTCAAAAATAATACAATAATACTTTCATACGGTTTAGTAATCATAATGTTTGACTACTACTATGAACTAGTGTTACTACATGAGCTACTAACTGTCCTCGGGACTATATTACGTAACATTTTCAAGGCATATATAGGGGCATAACTCTCTAGCTCTTTAGGGAATAATCGCTATCTTATATGTTAGTAGTAGTTACACAAGCGATTAGAACGAGCACATACAGTGCGAATAGCTAAATAACATAAATAATAGTCGGCGAGGAAATCCCGCCGGTCAGCGAAACTTTCCAATGGCGGAACACGTATATTTGTTATTCACGCTACTCGCCAACTTTGCATTCGATGCGAATTTAATGTTTTACTTGTTAGCGTTCCTCTAAACTGCATCGTGTTTACAGAGCCTTTGTGTTCAACCCTATTTTACTAGGACACGTAATTTTTATGGACGACGTTAATAGTTTTATAAAAATACTTAATTTTTACTTTTGCGTAAATAAGTTTACAATTTTAATGGCATGGATTGAATGTGTCTAATTCTCTAAATTTTGAATACGAAAGATAATAAATTAGAATCAAAATCTAATTTGATATCTAACCTTATATTTATGAAGATAGACTCTTAGTTAGATTTTTGGTAACAAAATATAATATTTCAGCTGTAGCTATACGTTATGTACTGATCCGAAGTCAAATAATGTTGAAACAAAATCCTCATAGAAATACGGGCGTTATGTTATTTGATACAAACATTCTGGTGCCCTGGTGCTTCTAATAGCAATTAGTGTCATAAGAAAATGTGAAGGAGTTGCTGTCCGTCGCTCCGGATGAGGCTCGAGTTACTGAGACCTCTTAAATATAAGCGACCTTTAAGTAAATAAACTCACCGATTCAAATTAAAAACGACAAAGGGTTCATCAAATTTAATTTACTGGGAAAAAGAATACTTGGCTCAACGATGTTTATGGAATCGATATTTATATTATCATTTGACCAACTTTATTTGTTTCTTGATGTTTTAATTTCCTAGATAACGATATATAATATACATATATGTTTTGAAATAACGATTATATAAAAATACGATTCAAGTGTCGCATAGTTAAAAATAGCTAATTTTGACTTTGACTTTGAAAGTGTACTAATGTATGTGTTGTGTGTTGCATGTAGCCGCGGCACTCAGCGAAGCTGCTGAACGTGCTGCGTCAGATGCCGCACCGCAACGGACCTGACGTCTTCTTCAGCTTCCCCGGCAGGAAGGGATCGGTAAGTGCACACTACTTACCCTTGTTAAAACCAATTGTTTATATATTGAACGAAGTTGTATTCACTCCAGAAAAGATATTGCTAAAAAGCCTATTCGATATTCAAATGGTAAAAGGTAAAATTGTAAAAGGTAAAACTGATAACAGAAATATAATTCAGATCTATGTTGGTAGGTTATTTTCTAACAGTTATTATCGTAGTACAAAGTAACCCAGTAACAATAACCATTGAAACAATAACATGTAACAGATGAAATAACTCTAATCGTTGCCGACGTTTCGATTATTGGAATAACGTTGTTTTTCAATTTGAGCGAGAGCTTGCAATCTCCATTTACGTACCTATACTGGAGGAGGATGCTGCAATGCGTTATAGAAAATGCATGAAGCGAGTGAATATCGCGATCGTTCACTCGGCTCGACCAAGTGCTTGCCTGTAATTGACCCTGTGGATACTTGTGTTGCCAGATGCTAGTTACTAGTTAGCCTAGAGAGCTCTCCTGCCCGTCCACTGACCCGCCCCATCAAATTCTACACCGTTAAATTGCCACGGACCATATATCTCAATTGAGCAGTTAGAATTTCAGAAGCTTCGTTAAGAACAAAGCCTCTAAGTCGGTTTCAGTGAATAAGTAAAATTTAATATATTAATTGCCTTTTGTGAGCGGAAACTGCCGCCGGCGAGGTTTCATGTTAACTGTAATGGAAGGTTTTTCCGTGAAATTGCTATTTTCCTGCAATAACATTTTTAAGGTTTGACTTTACCTGTGCTTTGTACATGAGAGTATTTGTTATTTAATACTACTTTGTTCAACATTAAGTATGTCCTTTGACATTTACCATTTTGCTGAACGACACGTGCAAATTAAATCCATTTTGTATCTACGAAATTACATTTAAAATGAAGGGCAATAAATTGGTCAATCGTGTGCGTTATATTTCTTGGGGATCGTGACGGGAATTACTGCTAAAAGCTATTTTCGCCGTGAAATGCGAACGTTATTTTCAGTAACGTGTTTTTCCACGTCGGAGCCGTGTCGACGTCGTCACGTGCGCGGGCCCGTCTCGGATCCGATCTGGATTGATTGGGACTAATTTTTTCAGTTATTCGGCTTTAGACTAATCGTTTCCCATTTATCAAGCTTGGTTTGTTATTCCCAAGCAAGTACACCTACAGTATGTAGTTTATTTAAAGTCGTTAAAATAAAATGACGTATTTCGAATCGAAATAAATATACAATGCCATTGTGGATATCGCTGTAATTCGCCGGCTTACAATAAATAGTTCTTGATACAGTTTTATTGCCAAAAACTTATAAGTGAAAAAGATGAGCCGCGTTATGGCTGCGATAATCTAATAACAGTTTCCCCACAGCGCGGCGGTCGCGCGAACTCATTTGAGGGGAACTACACGTGGCAACGAAATTTCAATAACGGTGTTCTGACATTTCGACGACCGGCGGACTTCGGAAGTTTGCTTTCAAACGTACTATTTGTAAAGTGTGTTATTCGTGAAGTTTAAGCTTTTTCGTGTGTCGACCGAAGTGAGCAGTTTGTCGGGACTTTGCCGAAGACCGATAAAGTGGACCGGCGAGCAGATAGCGGAGTTAACAAGTTCGCTTTGAAACTGTTACCTTGTAACGTTCACTGGAAAAAAGAATGTACCTAAGCTTTAGAGTCTATTTCTTTAGAGAGAGCTAAGTCATTTTAGATTATGCTTAAAGAATATTAGAAATCATTTTAACATTTTAATTTCAGTAAAAAACAAAGTTGCTATTTGTCGACATATATAGACATAGACAGATTTTAAAATAAATGAACGGAAAGTGAAAAATACATTATAATAATAATGGGCGAGGCGTCCGCGTCACCTCGTCTCGACCCCGCTACAATCCTTCCTCAAGTATTCAATCTGTTTATATAATTTTCCGAAAGCTATTCACAAAACAATTTCCTATTTTAGAAGATTTTTCGCGTAACTCCGAGGCGTGAAGTAATTAAAAGCTGAGGTAAAGTGTAAGGGGTAATTTATTGTACCCGAGGGGACGGGAGGGATACGGAGAGACGCGGAGGGAGGGGTACTAATTGGTACTAATTAAAGCATTCCGATAGCGGGGTGCGACCGCCGGGCCTCCGCAGTGGGCTCTCAAGTGGCCTCAAATCTGCATTTTACATCTCAAGTTTCAATTCGAGCCCGCTCCCACTTTTTGTTCGGAAACTTTCCTATAATTAAGATCGAACTGAATTTATTACGCTATAGAAGTATAGATCTTAAATAATAGAAGATTTCATTGCAATGCGTGTCAGAGCTAATAATGCTCATATCCTTCTTCAACCTCCTCTATTTCCATTTTCAGACGTTACCACTATAGACAACTGTCTATATTATATACTAGATGTTGCTCGCGACTTCGTCCCCGTCGGATCTATTTCTATTATTATGGTATAGTGAGTCAATCTTAGAAGATAGACATATACTGTCGCGGACTTTTTTTTAGATCATTTAAAGAGGAATAATTCTTTCATACATATTATTTTTGTATCTTGAACCGAACCTCAAAGATGAATAACTTTCCCCGTTTTTTCCACATTTTCCATTATATCTTCGCTCCTATTAGTCGCAGCGTGATGTTATATAGCCTAAAGCCTTCCTCGATAAATAGTCAATTCAATAAAAAAAGAATTTTTCAATTCGAACCAGTAGATCCTGAGATTAGCGCGTTCAAACAAACAAACAAACAAACAAACAAACTCTTCAGCTTTATATATTAGTATAGATAAGGGTAACTGCCCTTCGTATCATAATTAATATATTTATAGTATCAATATTAACATGTAATTATTTCTTAATTAGACGCCCTTGATTCTCCTTGTACCAACATACTGAGGTCTTGTAATTAATGTGAACGTTGCTGGCTTCATATATAATTTCAAATAATTTTACTTTTCAAATAATTTTATTATAATAATTTTATAATTTTATTTTTTAAATTAATACATATAAAACTTGATTATTTCATTCCGTAAAAAACAGTTCTCTAAAAACATAAGTTAACATTTCTCGCCTCTTTTCATCTCACAATAGAATCGACGTCCTACATCGTTATCTAGACAAGATTTACTGCAATTTCAAACACATTTATAATGGCGGGCAAGAGACGATTGTTTCAATAACAGATGGCCAAACAAAGAGCCGATCGATTACTCAAAGGACGGTGCTGCCTCTGTTTCTCGTTGCTGACATTCAAGTCCGTTTTTATTGAGATACTGGAATTACTGATTGCGGAT
Organism: Eurema hecabe; assembly: GCA_026213755.1. Classification (NCBI taxonomy): domain Eukaryota; kingdom Metazoa; phylum Arthropoda; class Insecta; order Lepidoptera; family Pieridae; genus Terias; species Terias hecabe. The sequence goes on along the minus strand of JADANM010005043.1, from coordinate 139,396 downwards.
GACGGCTCGGTGCGGGGCATCGGATAGCTTTTATATTAGATTTCTTGTTTTATTCTGTTAAGCTTTAAATGTCACATAGATTCGACATAATATATATGACATGTTCCGTGTTATAAATAGGATTTGTAGATGCATACGTTAGACGTAAAAGACTATATAAATTATATTTAATATTAGTATCTATTTGGGTAATCTTTTACATTGCGAAATAGTTAGTGACGGGTCTTAAAGCGAGTTTATACGGAGTTAACGTGGTCGAAAGCGGGTAGTCGTAAATAATCGCCGGGTGAGCAGCCATTTGCATCTCGCGCGCTCGACGAATGGCGAGTGGCGCGAATTGGAGCGTCCATTTTTTTTTCATTGTTTATCGTATCCCACCATTTCTCTTCGTCGCGAAATTCCGCGTGGCGTTTGAAACATACTCCCCATGAATTATATGATCCTAGTCTTTGGTTATATTACAGATGACTTTCATATTTTATGGTAGTTCTACGTTTAATGGTAATTAATTATATATTAATGTATTTTCAACCCACAAGGGTTTGTTAATGAATTATTAAAACTAGTGTATAAAATAATATGTAAAAATACTGTAAAAGCACCAAAATGAGACTCATTATATTAAACTGAATTTTACGCAAAATACAGGTCAAAGTAAAATGTAACGGATGTTTCCAATTACTCTTGTTAAGAATTAATTTAATACAACACAGCCTTTGTAAAAAAACATTTTTAACGAAAAGTTGGCTCGAGAGCCGTTGCGAGCCAATGGAGCGAGATTTATTTCGCTTAAAATCTCATCAATAAACACTTTTCAAGTGTAACGGCTATTCCAGTGTTTATTAAGTTAAAGTACCCCCTCCCCACGCAAATCTCTTCGCTATTAAACTTTTTGTGCGCTTGCTTTAAGGGCATTGACAAATTTAAAATACGGATAGATTTGAGGATGTATTGTATACATCAAACAATTTAAACTTCCAACTATCAAATAATCTAAAAAATATTTCGTTAAATAAATTGCAAACACTAAGGAGACGTAATAATAAGAAACCACACGATTTAAAGAGCCATACCTACTCGCGTTCAAAAATAAATTGTTTTTAATTACATAGATGCAGTTATGACAATAAAAGATTATATCTCGAAATACATCACGTGTTTTGAACGATAATATCTCAGACTACATCCACATTGTAGAGCAATAAAACGTCATACCGCAGCTTTACGATCACGAGTAGTTTGTTGTCGCAATTATCGTGCAAATGGCGATAAAACTAACAAAGTAGGCTTCAACATCAAAGGGAGGAACCTCCGCAATGTAGTTAGTAAATAGCGGAAGTTTTTAACACGAAATTTGCGCAAATTCGTAATGTCCTCGGCCACTTGTTTGTAAACGGAAGTTGTCACTCTTTGATGTCACGACTCACGGCCCACGAGCGTCCTAACGCGATTTTATTTTGTTTATAAATTTCATACATTCCAACTGCCTGCGCTCCACAACTTTTTTTATAGAGGGAAATGCTTTAAGGCATACCCGTCGCGTAGCTGATGGTAAGGTGCAACGGGTTATGTGGGACTCACCATGGCCGATGGGGGCGTGTGTGGTGCCGCACGGCCAGGAATACCCACTAAAACCCTCTGCCACTCTTAGCCTTTGAATCGGGGCGGGGGATCGCTCGCGCAATTCCGCCTGCTGTCTTCATGTACCTAATTTAAAATTATTAATTCAGTACGATTATTTTAAGCTAGCGCTTTATTAAACTCGTTTTTAACGATATATGTAATTTAATTGATTGTTTTTTACTACTTGAAATTTGTCAATCAAATAAAGAAAAAAATAAATAAAATCTGTTTCATCTTTCTCGAAAAAAAAAAAATTAATATCACTATTTTTTATAAATGTGGGAATATATATTACATCTAATCAATGAACACTTATAATAATAGCGCGTCTGTAGGTAACTAATTCCACATCCCAGAAGCAGCAACACAGCCTCTCAATGCAGTCTGGTCCCCTGGTTTATCAAACCTGGTTTTGTTCACAATAAGCTGCGCTGCTGTGATTTATATGCAGTGGAGCTGTCTATTTGTTTGTTGTGTTTAAACAGAGAGGCGTGAACATTCACGAGCATCAAAACGTTTGAGCAAACGTGGCTTTTTGCTCTTTTATTTTAATGTATGTATGCCGTGCACCGACACGGCTATTGAAAATGCCTTTTACGATATAAACAGGAATGCGTTTCAAAGCGGTGTCTTTTGAATAACAAGCGTTCAGTTTAAATGGAAAAGCGAATATTACTCGAGCCGAGGTACTGCAGCCGTGTTCATTGAATTAAAGAATGGGCGGGAATGAAAAACGCTTTCGAAAATTAATAGTTACACGATAATCTACGCCTATGCTATTTTCGAAATATCGAATTAGCTGACATAATGTTTTTTTTTAAAAACATAAATAAAACACATCGCCATAGTCTCGGAAGCGAGACCATAAGTTAGGGAAGCGATTATCTGTATAGCGGAGAGTGATATAGCGAGGCGCATGTGTGTGCAATAAACTAGGTCCCCGCGGCCGCACTTTATCGACATCACCATAAAGATAAATAGCGCTGTCAGCGACCAGCCAACCACCCCCCCTCCCCCGCCCCGCCCCTGACTGCTCCTCAACCCCCCGCACCCCGTCCCCCGGCCGAGGGTCGCTCGGACCGGAGGATCTTTTATCTCAATTTCGCAAAGATAAAACATAGGGAGATTCCTCGGCTCTATTTTTCTCGTTGTATGTCTTGAACATATTGTAGGGCATTCTTTAAGACATTTTACATCTTCAGATGTTATTTAATATATTATGTCTGTATGAATAAGAAAATAGATAAAATAAGTTATCGACTGGACAGGTGAATATTTCCTCAAAAGTAAGTTTTACAAGTACAATAATTATTATTGTAACACTAAGTATAGAAGCTCCAACAAGGGCGCCAGTTAAGCAAATGATTACCAAACCGATGTAACGAAACGATTCCCCGATAAGAAATACGCGTCTCAACCTGCCACATATTTGCAATCCGCAAAAGGCCTTGTAATTTTATTGCCCAATATCTGTTCAGTCGACTGTTAAACAAATATCTTCAGGGACAGTTCGAGGACACCGCGGGGAGAGCGGCGAGGAGAGGGGTGGAGTACAGGATATGTAGATTTTATTGATACGATATGGCCGGAGGGATTTCGTAAGGAATCGCTCGCGATCGCCTCTTTAGCAAAGTGGGCTTTGAGCGGCACTTATCTTCCAAATCGTTTGGGTATCACTGATAATTGTGCCCTTAAATATTATCGATATTTCCCATTATCAAAATTTCTTCCTTGAACATTTTTGTTCTACGTAGGTACAATACCTAAGTTGAATATAAATTGAGCTAAGCATTGTAGTACATCGTTTCACTTCATAGGTAGTTACTAATGACGCTGGTTTCTTAAGTATATACCTAGGAAAACCTTGCGAGCTAAAAAAGTACTTATAAAAATGACTAAAAATATCAGCAATAGATACAATATTATAAGAGTAACGCTGAATTTCATCTATTATCCCCTTACGTTTTAGACACATCACACATCGAAGTTGGATTAAGGCAATATTTCAAATTACGTAATTATTTTCGGAATGGGCTAATAAGCAGTAGTACATATTCTGTTCAGATGATGTAGTTGACATGTATAAAACTACCTTTTAAAAATTTATCACTTCTCTTGCGCAGTTGCAAATAGAAAATTTGACAAAATTTACTTTGAGCATTAGTATTAAATTACGCTTAATTTGATTCAGACTTCGACTTGTTCCGTCCTGGATCTGACTTCAATTCTGATTCTGTTTCTGACCCTATCTCGGTCAATCTCAATTTGATTGTGACGTAGTTTTCTTGGAGTGAATGTGATCGTTATCGTGTTTGTCAGGCGGTGGTGCTGCCCCCGCTGGCGCGCTGGCCCTACGAGAACGGCTTCACCTTCACCACCTGGTTCCGCCTCGACCCCATCAACTCCGTCAACATCGAGAGAGAGAAACCCTATTTGTATTGGTGAGTATTCTCATTTTTAATACAGTTTCTGATCTTGAAGTTATTAACGACATTCAAAAATAACAAAAAAAAATGAGATAATATTTTAATGCTAATTGAATCAATTTATCGTAGTAGTTGCTTATATCAAAAATATGTTTGATTATGAATAATTAGCGAAACATCTTGTAGTAAACAGTAGGTAAAGTTGAAAACCAAGCCTCCAATAATAACGTATTTCTGAGCATTACATGTGTGTTTCAATAGCGCGAGTTTTAGCAGATAAATAATTACCTAGAAATAACTCACATCTGTGGCCCATATTCTTCGTTCTCACATTTTCCCTGAAATATATGCGAGACTTTGCGAAGGTATTAATTAAGCTCATAAGATGCGCCCTTACTGCGTATCCCCATGAGGGTCGTGTGCTATGCTTTATTATTATAATTACTACTTTAATTGCTCTCATGCGGAAATTCGAGTCAAATTAATAAGAATATTGTTAATCCTAAGGAATTCTCTAATAATGGGAGTAAACTCGATCGAAGTAAAAAAGTAAAGAAATGAGAATAAAATGTATGTTATAGTTTCAAAACGAGCAAAGGAGTGGGGTACACGGCGCACTTCGTGGGCAACTGCCTCGTGCTCACGTCCATGAAGGTGCGCGGCAAGGGCTTCCAGCACTGCGTCAAGTACGAGTTCCAGCCGAGGAGGTGAGAAGCATCTTTTGGTTACTGGCATTCCAACTCCTTAGTTGGAATGCTCCATATTTGCAAGGGCAAAAGACTGGAAAGTCATCTCTTAAGCTTAAAAATTTAATAACATCTCTGATCTAATCTTTTATTCTTGGTACAAATGCTATTCTTATATCAATTATACATATTAATTTTTCCCAAAGTAAATCAATTCTGAAAAATTCCAGTGAAAAATATAATATTGACCTGTATTGGATAACGTTTAAATTATTAAAATTTTTTGCTTATTCATTCTGTCAATTTCGAAACGATGACGACGTATCGAAAAAATCAACTTGTAAATTTAAAAATTGCAAGTCCGTATGAAACGTGAACTCTATTAAAATTTAAATGGAATCTTATTGCAACCGTAATATGAGCCGGATATTGGACGTAGTACCATCCGCTCTGTAAATACATTATTCATTAAAATCGGAAATTCATTATTTTAGGCATAAAATCCGACTACGGAATTTACAATTTATCTGGAACTTGAGATAATCTGCTAATAACTAATTTAGTACCTATTATTAAACGGACAAAACGTATTATTATTATTGTTAAGGTGGTACGCGATAGCGGTGGTGTATATTTACAACCGATGGACGAAAAGTGAAATAAAATGTCTCGTCAACGGGCAGCTAGCTTCGAGCACAGAGATGGCGTGGTTCGTCTCCACCAATGACGTAAGTTTAATTTTATACCCTCATAATATAATTATTATGGGTGCATCAAATTATCACGAAATAAAAAAAACCTTGTCATCAGATTGGTCGCATACACTCTACCTTCTTATGGATAAATAATGCATCGACAAAATTCTTAAGAAATGTTCAAGGATAAACGATATCCTTAATCTGCCCTCGCGTACCAGGAGCGCATAACCGACGGAGAAGTTACGCTAACGCTTAGTTACGAGCGTGTGCAGTGCACCCTCGCCGCTCGCCGCTCGCCGCGCGCCGCTCGCCGGCACGTACTCTTGTCGTTACGTCCAATTTATTACCGTAATGCCATGCAAATTATATGCCACGGAATGTCATAAAAATTGAGCTTAACCGTTTCGTGCACGTTCAGCAACGACCGAATATTACTTGTTCAACGTTCCTGGGTGGTATGCATGGCTTCTATTATCTTCATACCTTCTACCTTTATACCTTCTCATAGTTGTATTTTATCCTGAATATTAAGGATAATATGAGGATTACTTAACTCGAACTCTTAAAGTTCCCATGACATTTGAGCATTAATTAGAACGTTCGGATCAGACGTTCATTAGAAATTAAATCAGTGTTGAAGTAGGTTTTGGTTGTGCAGTAGGTGACGGCGCGGCGGGTGTCTAAAAGCGTCGCTATGAATATTCATTGTGTTTTAGTTGGCGCCGGGCGCGTGGCCCCGCGTGCTTTTCCTAGCTAATGTGTTTTCTGCACCTAAACACACGCCGTCTAATGTATGCGCACTAGTGTATGTTCGTCTGAATATTCATGCGAGCTCGAAGCTACCTAGCTTCGGGAACGAAACTTTCGTCTGTAGCTTTCATGTACCTGGCTACATGCTAATAATAATAATGCTTCAATGAATTCGTCAGTTTAACGTTCACAGTTAAACAGATCACTCTCTAGAGTATGTCACTAATGTCTCTAATTGTATTTCAAATAAATCAGCGAGCTTCAAAGGCTCGCATCGGACTAGGAAATACACATGATTAATTATCAATTCTATTAATAGCGTCGCTCGGATTGTCGAGCGTCTCGGAGACTCAGAGATTCCCTTTGATATAATAATCCTCATTACGAGGCAAATTACATCATGTCGCTGGATATCTGGGTAATTCCGTGAGTCTCTTGCGCACATAGCGACACGGCGCACTGCTCTATTGGATTACTATCTATCGCAATACTACGAATTACCAAAAACTTATTTACTCACTTTTATTTCACATACTCCAAAAAATATAACATAGATGCCTTTATAAAGACATATAACTGTTATTGTACAGATATTCTTTAGTGACAGGAAATAAAACAAAGAATAGTTGGTGCTATGTTGAGTTATTTTTGTAAAAAAGAAACAGCCTAAACTGTGCTGTGTCTACGCTGTCTAAATACGAGTAAATAGATTTTATCAATAGATGTTTGATGTAATGTGGTATTGTGTGGTGCCAGCCGTTCGACAAGTGCTACATCGGCGCGACGGCGGAGCTGGACGAGGAGCGCGTGTTCTGCGGGCAGATGGCCGCCATCTACCTGTTCGGCGAGGCGCTCTCCACGCACCAGATCTGCGCCATGCACCGCCTTGGTCCTGGATACAAGGTAACATCGTACTAGCTGGCAGCTGCTCCTACACGCTCCATACACGTGGATGAATCTTATCTCTCGTACCTTCTATTTATTAAGTGAATCATTTATGGTTTCAACTAAATCCTACAACATATAGAATAGGATGGCTTCCTACGATAATACAGTAAAAAGCTGTAGGTTTTATTTATTTTCGATTTATTGTGTAATGTATGGGTATACTAATTTATTTCTTTTCTCTAACAATGAACCTACTTTGTTTCCCGCTAACCGGACAGAGTCAGTTCCGTTTCGACAACGAATGCAACATCAGTTTGCCGGAGAACCACAAACGGGTGAGCGACGCCGCTCCCAAGCTTGCTGAAATCCCGGAACTGGCCTCCCCCACCCCCCCCCCCCGATCCCGCGCCCCCCGTCCCGGAAGACAGGCAGGCGGCGGCGGGCGGCGAGGCTAGCGTAGTAGTGCAGGAGGACGAGACGCCGCGCGGGCGCCGGCTGGCGGGCGAGGCGCGCGCCGTGGCCGCCGCGCATGCGTCCCTGCTCGTAGATATCGAAGCATGCAAGCGTGTAAGCATGCCGCGCTGCTCCTCGCCGACGTGTTGTCCGTGTACCGCTTGGTTACTGAACATCGCGGATTGTTCTGGAATCTTTCATTTATGCAAATTTAATTAATAAATCACAACAACAATAAATGGAGTCATAAACAAACTAGATTCCGGAACAAGTCGCGATGACCTCCACAGCATTTTGTTTGTCTTAACACAATTTATTACCGCTAGTATGATGATGTAGGGTCAGTTCCGATTCGCGGCGGAATGCCGTGAGCCTCTACCCACTTCTGATGTCCGGGTAGATAAATTCGGAGAGATCGTCCACGACCCCGAGCAGAATATTCATGACGTAAGAAAAATAAATATAATATATATAAAAGGAGAAAGAACACTACTTACTTACCCTAAATTATAACTGGCATGACTCAATTGGGAGTAAAAAAATCATACTTACACGTAAAGCATATTATTGGCTAACCAACATCTCTTCCGTTTTCTGACTTCCTGGTAAAATTACTAATTTGAATAATATTTGGGAAAATGACTACCTCTCTTTCTTTCCTCTCTCTCTCTCTCTCTATTGAAATTGTTAGTGGATGAAATTTATATGACTGCAGCGTCTGCTGTGTATAGCAATTTTGACAGTTAAAAATATTATATTCATTCCATATCGTTTATAGTAAGTAATGTCATAATAAAAGCGAATTCTTCTTGCAAAATAATTTCTCTCTTTATTTTGCATCATAATGATAATAATAATAAATAACAGGAGCAGAGCGCCCCGAGATTGAGTTATTTTAGAATCGGCAGGAACTAGTCGGCAGGTATTAAAGCAATATCCATTGTATCTTTGATGCGATCCGTTTGTGAGGCGCTCCAATAAACCAGATGTTATTCCGGTTTATGTTGAATCTGCAGACAATACTATCGCTATATTATATAGTAGTGAAGCGAGCCAACGTGCTTTGTGTTTTATTTAGAGGCTTATAAAAATGTCTACAATTAAATAAATAGTTATAATAAAAGTAATAGATAACATCGTCTAGCTACGTCAATGATAAATTAACGGGATCCCGCTGAATTGAATATCTTAGACCATTGCAATGGCTATTAATATTTATCATAGCGGTAACTGTAGGCAGACTTCGCTTCAGGCTTTGCTGCATATGAAATTTTAATGTCATACTTCTAATAAGCTCTTGCAAAATGATACCAGTTCTATTACTCAAAATGTTAACTACGAAAGGTAACGTATATAAACGTATTCCAATCCTATACATTACCATTCATATAATCATAAATATACTCAAGTTGTTTGAGATAATAATAAAAGCTGCGATAGGCGTCGCGTCGCATTAGCTGCATTACATCCAAGTATTACAGGACGTTTGACGGATCTCATGTAATGGCGTCCCGTTCCGCTTCCCGCCAACGCTTAGCGACGCTTTGCCGTTTTATATGTATGTACATATATGTACCAGTATAGCTCTCAATTGAAGTTGTGTGCAACCATGTGCTATATTACAAATCCGAGCCCGTCATAAACTCGCGATGTGACGCCATATTTTATTCATATTGTAAAGTCATTCGGATATTGTGTTGTGGTAGAATTAGAATATTTTACGTGAATACAGTTTGCTTAGCATTCACAAAGTTAAATGTGTTAATATATTTATTTCTCTATTCGTTATTTGTTACCAATATATCTTATAATATTCTCGGGCTTCATTCAATTTATATCAATATTGCAAGACAACACTGCAACGACGCTTTTCATAAAACTTTACGTTGTTCTATATCTAATAATAATCTCACAAATGAATGAAACAAAAACACGTGCGCTTAACATTCTCACGAAAGCTGGTAAGTTTTTTTCTGAAATCTTTTTATAGATACGTAAGTGGCGACTTAATTCGTTTCAAAATATGTAAGACTATTACGGCCTCTTTTCTTTTGAATGTTGTTGCGAAGTAATACAAATTTAAATTTATTCTCAATGACATAGAGCATAATATATAGTTATAGATATATGTACAAGTGTATGTAATTTAAAAAATAGCGGAGAGAATCCTCCTGGCTGTTGTGCGTCGCGGTCGTGCGGCTTATGTGTAGTTTTTACAGCGAGGATTTTCGAGTGTCGGAGGGATTCCCGAGAGAGGTCAGGCTTGATTAAGGCGCACTCCGCTATTCACACAGACTCACAGAGCCACTCGCCCGAATACATCACGTTAAATATTTAACACACCGCTATTTCTTTCGGTACGTTCCGGGTGAAGCAGCCGCCGACAATAGTCAGTGACGGCAGTAATTTGCCGAATATAATATATGTAATATTACGTCACAGAACAACCTAATTCATGTTATGTACGTACACAAATTTGTAGAGAAAAATAAAATTATCTTTTAGATATTATTTATGGTAATTAAAAGGAATACACATGAAGATGCTTTAAAAAAATCAGCAAACTAAAAATAATTATCTACCGAACCATCCCCCGTATTGTACACCGGCGTTGATTGGACACAGGCCATTAAAACTTGGTGATTGAATTTTAAAAATTAATTAGGAAGACGCGATAACGAATTCAGTGGCGCCCGAAATCACCTTCAGATTGACTGTGACCCTCGACCCTCGACCCTCGTCTCCTTATCAATAATTCTCTGACACGTTTTATTTCATTAATGATTTTTTTGATAAGGTGTCGCACTGAAAATTTCAATACCAATTTCAAAATTAAAGCCGACGGATTCGGCATAGGTAGCAAATTGTTATCGTTGAATATTTATAAGGAATTATCAGTATAATTTCAACAAAATATTGAAATTTTTATCTTTTAACGAATATAAAAAGATAAAAGCCTACCTATATTATTTTATATTATATGATATTATTTTATTGTTTCTATTTTTACAAATAATATTTATAAATGATGCCATTGATGAGTGATTGCAATTAAAATAGATTGCGATAGATTTTCTTTAGGTTTCTAATTCTGCTGTTATTGAGTCATGGTCCTGTGATATTGTGCCACATAGGCGCAAAACAGGAGTCTAGACAAATAATGAAACTATACGTAATTATAGAGAAATAAAGTGCTAGCAAGCCTATTTCACTGTGAAGAAAATTCGCATAATAAATCTGAAACACGATTAAACGATGCTTAAGTTAGGTCTAGGCTAGGTTTGCGTAGCTCGGAGCGAGTGCACTTATCTCGAGCCGATGTAATCAGGTTGCCCTCCGTTCCCTGATTGTACCGAGCTCACTGTTTTATCTCGGACATTTTATAGCGCCGAAGAAATAAAACCTAAATGGTCTTGTCCAAGCGTCCGTAAGAAAATTCATATCAAGCGAAAGTTGTGTAACTATGCTTGTACTAAGACAATGGTAGGGGCGGTCATTGCATCGTTTTAAAATATAGATGGTAGTGTATAAAGTAAAACAAATTATAATTCATTAGATGTATTTTATACACAACCGGCAGGCAATTCAAACGGATAAATGTTATAAGAAGATTGTCAATTTTTAAATTAATGGTTAATGTATAATAGAATATTAATTGTGCAATCACGTTTTCAAACATTAGGTACTTTAACGGGGAAAATCGCAATTAAATGTTGTATTTCAGTCGCAAAAACAAAATAATCCACGTCATAACAAAGAGAAAATGTCGTCTCGGTTTTTTATAGGAAAAACCGTTGCTTTCATCTTTTATATCGGAGCATGACCCCAAGCGCGGAGCTGAAATCATCGATAATGAATGTCGTAATAAGAAAAAACATGACAGCAGTCAGCTCTGCTCTGGAAACGTATTTTTCCTTTTAAAAGTGCGAGCGTAAGTAAGTTTCCGTTAACAAAAGAAATCCCGCACACCTGCGCGCCGAATTTGCTGTCACTTTACTTTTTACGACGCCAAAAAATTTTTCATTTCTGAGCTTACCTTCAACTCTTATCAGTGTCTGCTTTCGTCAAGTTTGGAGATTGTGCCGGGAATATACATACCCCCGCCTTAAGTGACTTTCGGGAAGTTTCAACTCATGCCTCGACATAGTTTGGTTTTAAAATAGCTTGCGGATTTTTGTAGGCTGACTACCTGAAGTTGTACTTAACTTATGGAAGGTTATAAAAATAGTGATGCAATATATATGTAAGATTTAGATGGAAAAAGCTATAGAAAATTATACTATACTTTTGATATATTGTGCTTATAATAGTAGTTTGGGATCTTGTTGGTTTGGTTGTAATGGTGTTGTAGTGTTATATTAGATGGTGTTTAGTTATATCCTGTATGTATGTGTGTGTGTCCGTTTTGTGTTGCCGTACCACACACACCGCTTTGCATGTTTCTGAGAATATGTCTTCTTTTTATGTTGTTTAATCTGACCTCGCTCTGAAATAAATATTTAAGACAGTAGGTACATTATTTTTTTATACATGTTTAAATGTAATAAAAGAAAAAATAATAAAAGATAAACTGTAAAACTTTGTCAAATAACTTCTAATTATGTTGAATGTTCATTTATTTCTAATAGGTATATCTTTCATTAAAAAAAATATTTCTAATGTAGAAACTTTTGATGTACAGTATCTTTAATAAGTGTAACTTATCCTGTAGGTTCTATACGACGGCAAGTTGTCATCGGCTATAGTGTTCATGTACAACCCGGTGGCGACGGACGGGCAGCTGTGCCTGCAGTCTGCGCCCAAGGGCAACGTCTCCTACTTCGTGCACACGCCCCACGCGCTCATGCTGCAGGTACTACCAACCGCCTGCCATTTTATGACACCCTGGTAGTTCGTTTGAAGATGTTTTGTCTACTTCTGAAAAATTCATTCGTTTGGTTTTTGGTTCTATAAAAATCGCAATCGCCTCCTTGTTTGCTCAGGTTGCCCATGAATTGATCTTTTGTTGCTATTTTAAATTAAAAGTCTACAATACAAAAATTATAATTTTTACAAACCACCTCTAAAGAGACCAAAAAAGAGATGTATGTTATATTTTGTTTGATATTTCCAGGATGTAAAAGCTGTTGTAACACATTCAATACACAGCGCTCTCAATTCAATCGGCGGAGTGCAAGTTTTGTTCCCCCTGTTCGCACAGTTGGACCTGCCGCACGACGCACCGGCTAACGACCCCAAAAGAGACCCCATGCTATGGTATGCTCTCCTAGTATTTTTGTAATCAGTTACTTCACATTATAACACGCTGTTTTTGATATACAGCAAACACAACGAACCAATAAACCGAGAATAATTTAAACTTTTAAACAAATTGGTTTTCTAGTTTGCAATTGCATTTTCAAACGAAATAGGAAATTCGATTTCTAAAGCTCATTCAAACGAATTCCAACCATCCAATCAAATAACGGAGCTAAGTTAATTTGGTTCATGGTCTTCTTTTTTTCTCTCTATTTCTCTAATAATATGAAAATACCTACGTAAATGCTTTTAATATTTTTTTACTTACACAGCCATTTAAATCGTTCGTTATTCCTAGCCCAAATATTATGCACAAAGCTGCAGCCCCAACTAACTAAACTAAATCGAAGTTTGAAGTCCTGTCCATTCATTAATATTCAAGTAGCTTGGAAGTTGCCCGGCAAAATGCACTTTCGATGTCGATTCTAATCACAGGAGTTAACGTTCCGTCCATATCGAATTGGCCGGCTTATAACTAACTCCTCCCAACTCCTAATTGCCTGGTACCTCGTGCAATAACTACGGTCCATGATGACCTTTGTTAAATTTATATCGTGTTTGGTGCAGATTTGATGGACTGAAAAGTCACTATGAAAAGCGCAATGAATAAATTTTCCTTAGGAAAATATAACGAAATCGAGAAGAAAAAGAAACAAATTGATATGAATACCAGCCAGTACAGTAAAAATATTCTTACTCATCTTCACTTGATGTAAATAAATGTTATTAATTATTAAAGTAAACAACGAATATCTAAAGTTCTTTATTATTTTCTAAAGGACCGATATGCCCATTACAATACCACTGTATTGCGTAATTCAGCTCAACGCAAACAGCAATTTAATGCGCACTTAGCTTAATCCATATCAAAACCCGAAAGTTACATCAACACCGAAACAGTGATTAAATTCAAACACTTCGAAGATTATGTGAGGTTGTATAAACTTGTCACACAAATGGGACCCAAATCCCGATAAACTCGCAAACTTATGACGGATTATATATCCAGTGGACTAGGAGTAGACGAATAATCCTCATTTGCATCATACATAGCCACTTATGTTATAACTATGAGAACGCTTTGTTCAATCTAACCGGCCATGTACTGTAAACGGCTCGAAAACACATGATTGTTTTGCAAATATTGCTGGAATCCTTTAATGGCATTCGTGGAGTAATTATACTAATTGACAATTAAGCTGAAATTGTTTCAAAGGATAATTAAAATTGAATGATTAATTTTAAATTTTGGGTACATAATTTAAATATGAAAGTTCTATTTTAAATAAATTAAGCTTCAGGTATCAAATCTTGCTTGCATATACCATTACCTTCTTATGTATAATGTATATAATATATCATAAACTAGTTAACTCGTGTATCAATGAAGATTTCACCAGTAATCGATTCTAAGAGCATTCGATTGAGATGATGATACGAAGCTACTACGTGTTACATGCGTGTGTGTGCGTGCATTTACATACTACATGTAAGAGTTAGTGTGAATACCTGCGCGCGTGTGTGTGTTTATGTGGGCTCGTTAGTAAGCTGCACGAAATTGGACAGGTAATCCTCATCGATTGTACAGTAATACACTAGTTAATCCTCACAACGCATTAACCATTCATTAGTTTTTATTAATTGATACACAAAGCGTCGTTAACCAATCGTGTGTAGTTCGGATTACGGGGCGCTAATGCCTTTGCTATATATATATTATAATATAACGTAGATACAAAATGGGATACCTGTCTATGTACTATGTAATAAAGGCACGCAGGCGCATATAGTTAGTGACACATGAGGCATTTTGTTTTGTTACTCAGAACTTATTGTATCGTTTGTTCCTTGCATTAATCTAGAAATATTAACGAGACAATATACATATTATGACTATACATATTCATTCAAACGTATGTGTAATACATATTCTAATTGGTTTCCAGCTCGAAGCTGCTGGGGTTCGTGTGCTCGCTGGTGGAGTCGTGCTCGACGGTGCAGCAGCACATGCTGCAGTGCCGCGGGTTCCTGGTGGTGTCGCACATGCTGCAGCGGTGCGCGCGCGACCACCTCACGCCCGACACGCTCGCCTCCTTCCTGCACCTCACCAAACACCTCGTCACTTGCTGCTCTCCTAATTCCGATCTCTTGCTCAAGCAGGTATGACGAGTTGCATACACCTACGGTCTATTTTTTTTACGCAAATATTAATTTAATTTGTATCTTTGTGTAACAAGGGCGTACCCTCTTGAGTTTAGACCTACATAACATAGTCTGTATACTTTTTTCAATTTTATAGCTTAAAATAATTTTAAGCAATATTTGCTATAAAATTCGAATCAATGCGACATAAATTACAACAGCCCTGAAAGGATTTTATATAGATGTCCAGTCAAAACGTGTTATATATCAATTTGCTGCAATTATTTTTTTCTTTTTCAAACAGTACGTGGCTACGAAAGTACTTTAATGCATTTACAATTTTTATTGTATTACACACCTTTTGACTTGCAAATTTTTTTTCTCAGCTCATTGCAATCTCTTATTTGAAATTATACGATTATTTTTGATTTGTTTAAATTTTTTTTGCAAAAGCATTAATAATAACGGCACACTGGGGCTTTCCTTTGAAGAATTAATGTAATTTGCACAAAGTCCCGTCCCGGCTGGGGCCGAACGCCGCGAGTCACAAATTACCCGACACTGCTCTCAGCTGAGCCTACATCGGGAAAATAAATTCACTTTACGCTTGTCTAAATATTTACTTACGACGGGACTCGATGCACACAATCATTTATGTTCCACGGCGAATCAAAGAGCCTCAAATGATTTGCTTTGAATTATATTAGTACCTACTATCTGAAATGATTTGTCACGAAAGGTAAGGTATTAAATGTGGAGTTGGATAAATTATATGAATTAAGGATACAAAGTGCACTTAAGGTTTGGCCTTTCGCTTATTATGTGTTATTTTGCATTTTGTCATGCTTTATAATTTAATATTAAGGTATCATTGAAATATGAGACACTCGTCTCTTCAAGGAACAACCAAATCAAAGAAAACATAAGTTTTCTTTGATTATAATTGATATAAAATTTAGATATATGCGATATACTCGGGTGCAATGAAATCGCACATGTGGGCATTTTTTTTTAATAAAATAAATAACATTATTAAAAAAATTCCACATGTGCGATTTCATTGCACCCGAGTATATGTTAATCTTGACATAAATAGCTCATATTAGCTCTTACAGGATATTTTGGTTAATTGGTTAAGAAGTCACTATCAATATAATATACGATTAAGCTTTTTCCTGGTTGTAAGCGCATGTCCCTCTTGCTTCCCCACTTTCTTTTGTATCACATACTGCAAAATACGACTCCATTCACACGTCACATGTCACATGGTAAACACGGACCATCAAAAGCCATGATTATGAAGCTTTGTATTATGCAGTCTGGGTGTTTTCACCAATTTTATAATACACCAATGAATAATTTTTTGTCACAATCACTATTTTCCCAAAAAAACACTGCACTGAACCGTTACTTTTTTATATATTTTACCATAAACAAAAAATTTGAAATAAATATAGTTTGACGTTCTATTTGTACCATTTTGATAGTCAGCTATGAATGTATAAAGACGAGGTATGGTCAGTGTGAGTCCCCTGAAAGCAAGAGAGCGTTCGCTTCCGACCAGCGGGCAGTGTAAAGCAATGCTAATGCAGTCGTTTTGCCAATCGTTCGTGACGTGGCAGCTGCTGGACCACGTGCTGTTCAACCCGGCGCTGTGGGTGCACACGGCGGCGGCGGTGCAGGCGCGCCTGTACTGCTACCTGGCCACCGACTTCCTGGCCGACGCGCACATCTACGGCAGCGTGCGCCGCGTCAGCACCGTGCTGCAGACCGTGCACACGCTCAAGTACTACTACTGGGTCGTCAACCCCCGGACCAAGAGCGGCATCACGCCTAAGGGATTGGGTACGAGTACCTACTGTTTTAGATGAGACAATCATATAATTCGCATGTGTTTTAAGGAATATAATATAATTATTTCGATGGTTTTCTTATTCTAAAATTCAATAAGGTTAAAGTAATGTTTGTCATCGACGGGAGAATTATAATTGATATTGTAATATTGTTCAATTCCAGATGGTCCTCGACCAGCACACAAAGACATATTGACGATTCGAGCGTACATACTCCTGTTTCTGAAGCAGCTCATTATGATCGGGAATGGCGTCAAAGAAGACGAGCTCCAATCTATCCTCAACTATCTCACTACTATGCACGAGGTATTGTACTCGTATAACTACGGTTATTTTTATTGCATTATGCAAGACGTTTCTGAGTAGCTATGAATGTTTAAATAGAAAATTTGAAATATACAATAATTTGTCTCCTCTTTCTAGGATGAAAATCTCCACGACGTGTTGCAAATGCTTATATCGTTAATGTCGGAGCACCCGAGCTCCATGGTGCCCGCTTTTGATGCTAAGGTGAAATTTAATTTATAATTTATCAATATAATTTTTTTAAATATATTCCATTTTTTGTTGAAGTATGCACAATTTATTATCCTTTTCACTTTACAGGGCGGAGTGCGGACAATATTTAAACTCCTCTCGTCGGAAAGTCAATTAATAAGACTACAAGCTTTGAAATTACTCGGATTCTTCCTCAGCAGAAGTACACACAAGTACGTTGTATTTACTATTATTATGCAAATGCTCCCCATGCAACATCATATCAGCCCGACATTATACGTACATTTTAAGACATTTCCCAATATAGGTATGTACTAATAATGTCTGGTCTGCTATTTATTAAGCCCTTAAAACGTAATAAACTTACATCTACATTATAATTTAATTAAATTGACATTTCGTGTGTGCGCAGGCGCAAGTACGACGTGATGTCGCCGCACAACCTGTACACGCTGCTGGCGACGCGGCTGAGCGCGAGCGGCGAGGCGCTGGCGCTGCCCGTCTACAACGCGCTGTACGAGCTGCTCACCGAGCACGTGGGCCAGCAGCTGCTCTACACCAGCCACCCCGAGCCGCAGCCGCACTTCCGCCTCGAGAACCCCAGTCAGTATCCACTATACTCTATACACCCGTCATCTGTCACCTGCACTATATGATATGATATGATATAATATAATATAATATAATATGATATGATACAACTTTATTCATAAACACAATACACAAAAACGTAATACAACAGAAGAAACATACAATAATAAACATTTTTAAACAATAAACCAGTACACACAAATATAAGTATGTGCATTGTGCTCAGGAAATGGTGCCTGGCATATACAATCCGCCTCAACCGTTAGCCGGCAATTTGCCACAGGGCACGGAACATATATGGTCCCCATTAAGGTTTGCGAGATAGCAGATGACTTAACTAAACAATGAAGTAGCTCTATAACAGATTAATATTATACTCGTATTTTGCTTAACTTTTAAAATTCCATTTTCCAGTGATCCTGAAAGTGGTAGCTACACTTATACGACAATCCAAACAAACGGAGCAGCTTCTAGAAGTTAAGAAACTATTTCTGTCGGATATGACGTTACTCTGCAGCAATAACAGAGAAAACAGACGTACTGTTCTACAAATGTCCGTGTGGCAAGAGTGGCTCATAGCCATGGCCTACATTCACCCCAAGAATACCGAAGAACAGAAGATATCAGATATGGTCTATTCGTTGTTCAGGATGCTCCTGCACCACGCGATCAAGCACGAGTATGGCGGCTGGAGGGTGTGGGTAGACACATTGGCCATCGTTCATTCTAAGGTAGCTGTTGTTTTAATTTTAACATAACTTACAATCATTTTCAGTGCTGACCCTTAATTATATAACATTTCAGGTATCATACGAAGAGTTCAAACTTCAGTTCGCTCAGATGTATGAACATTATGAGCAGAGGCGGGCAGACAACATAACGGATCCCGCAGAGAGGCAACAACGTCCCATCTCCACTATTTCGGGTTGGGACAGACACACGGATGGTCCTGTTAAGAACAGAGTCGTTCCAGATACCGACGACAGTGTCGACAGCTCTCCCATCACGATACGAAAACAAAACGTTCTTAATCACGGTGCGCAAACCGAAATTGGGAAGGGACTGTCTCTTAGGGAAATTGAAATGTGCAATTGTAAAACGTCTAACGAAAGTGTCGATGAAAGTCGGACTACAGTAGTATATAGTGAAGTGTGTAAAATACATAGTCCTGCTAAAAGTATTAGTACCGAAGTGCCCTCTGACGTTGGTTGTGATAGTGATAAAAATAATGAGTTAGAACACGTTATTGACGAACAGACGGAAGACAAAACACTCCATTCGAATGAAGATCTAGTTCAATCGATTATGGAAAACAAACAAGAGAATTCAGAATCGGGCATCGTGAGCACGGAACCTATTTCGGACAGAACAGATAAACCGCTCTCGAGACAAGGCAGCCTCGACTACATTCCAGTTAGAGACATAGGGGACATTGTACTTAAAGATGACAATACCGATAAAAGTGAAGGTTTGCCATCTAGTATGTCTGTAAGCGAAACCGCTAGCCCAGAAAGAGTATCTGAAGGGTTAAACGCTATTAATGAGAGAGAATCGGAACTTTCCGATCCTTCTGAATTATATTTAACTCCGAGTGAAGCAACTAGTCCAAAGAAAATACCAGATAAGACTGATACTAGCATACCTGATGAAGTTACCATGGATGATCCAAAGCACGTTGCCATAAATATTGTTAATGATGTACTTACCATTGCATTAGAGACCGTCAGGCTCAAAACGGACGATGACACCGATTCCGGTGCCATATCCGGAGGTCTCAACTCGGAAGGCAACACTCCAAATGGAAGAGAAGATTTAGAACAAGACATCGAAGATATTGTTAGTCATAAGCAGAAAGTTGAATCGATGGCTAACGAATTAGTTACAGATATTATAAACACGGTAGTATCTAAAAGCGAAGAAAAACACGATATAATCGATAATATTCAACAGGGTGATTGTACCGATGAGGATATTTTACCAATGAATGACGACTTCATAGTTCCTAATGAAAACGAAAGAGAAAAAGAAGAATCGCTCGATGTGAATATTTCAGAAGAGAATGAGAAGAACGAACGTGAAAGAGTTGAAGTGAGTGATGCCGAACAGAAGCCGCCAGAAATACCTTCAATATCAACGATTAGTGAAAATATATCCTTAGCAAACAAAAAACAGCAGGAGGCTCAAGATTCGGAGATGAGTGGAGAGAACGATAGAGAGAAACGCCGCGTGAGCTTGCCCGGAGACAGTGATATGAAGCAGGATGCAC
This sequence comes from Eurema hecabe, assembly GCA_026213755.1. Classification (NCBI taxonomy): domain Eukaryota; kingdom Metazoa; phylum Arthropoda; class Insecta; order Lepidoptera; family Pieridae; genus Terias; species Terias hecabe. Next base: position 119,224 of record JADANM010005043.1, on the reverse strand, counting down.
ACAGGAGCGAGGGAGTTGCCTCGCAGGGAACCAACACGTCCGCGACGCCCAAGCGGCCCAGAAGCGCCTCCACCAGCACACAAGTTGATTCCAATCACTTCGGTAAGTATTCAATTATATTAATTTAATTTATGCTTTGTATAATATTCTTAAAATCACTCAAGTCTATTTTTCTTCGCCGAGTATTAAGTGTCGTTACAATATGATTGATATTAAGGCTCAGGAATAATGACATTTATTTATAAGATAAATATAATTATTATATAGATGGTTTTACGTAATAACTATGCTATGTGCACCAGAGTGCTCGCGGTCGGCGCGGTCGTCGCGCGCCATGTTCTCGCCGGGCCCCACGCGGCCGCCCTTCCGCATCCCGGAGTTCCGCTGGTCCTACATCCACCAGCGCCTGCTCTCCGACGTGCTCTTCTCGCTGGAGACCGACATACAGGTGCCTGCCTTGTTTATTTGTATTGCTTCTTTATAATATGTTATTGCAACGTCATACTATGCAACACAGGTCGTGGTTTTTACAGTGACATGTATAAGTTGTTATGCTTATTATTTGAGTTTAGTGTTTATTATTAGTAACGCGTATTTTATTATTTTTTTATAACGAATAAGAAAAAGGAAATGACTCACAGGCTCTTAAATACACTTAAAGACATATTTTCGCACTAAATCATTTGTTTCACGACTTAGTCTGACACTTTATTGTTTATATATATTAATTATATTTGTGTAAACAGGTGTGGCGTAGCCACTCCACCAAGTCGGTAATCGACTTCGTGAACAGCAGCGAGAACGCGATCTTCGTGGTGAACACGGTGCACCTCATCAGCCAGCTCGCCGACAACCTGATCATCGCGTGCGGCGGCCTGCTGCCGCTGCTCGCCTCCGCCACCTCGCCCAACGTGAGACACGCATCCCCGACACCTCTAGTCTATGCGAGAGCTGCCTATTTCTCGATAGTATAATAGTATTGCTCTTGAAACATTAGTGCTAAAACTATACCTATGTTTTTAATTTACTTTGCCGATGGAGGTACATAATAATTTATAACACTAATACTAGACACAAAAAATAAATGGATGTAGTGTATTAGAAGAACTTAAAGGGCTACTCATTTAGAGGTTATCGTCTTTAAATGCATAAATAATGAGTTTCAATCATCTTTAAAACCGGCATCTAATTACATATATTATATAAACAACGGCGGCAAATAATTCCAGAATGAACTGGACGTGATCGAGCCGACGCAGGGCATGCCCGTGGAGGTGGCGGTGACGTTCCTGCAGCGGCTGGTGTCGATGGCCGACGTGCTCATCTTCGCGAGCGCGCTCAACTTCGCCGAGCTGGAGGCCGAGAAGAACATGTCCAGCGGCGGCATTCTACGACAGTGCTTGAGATTGGTACGAACTTGACGCATCTATGGTAGAAATGTTTTATGATCCGTGTTTGACGTTATTAGTTTATAATTCGATTATAAACTCCCAGCAAAGGGATTAGTTGTTTGGGTTCAGTAAAACGTCGTTACTCGAATATTCTGAGTTAAGTTAAAAGTGAATAAGGCTGCGTTATTTCTTATAGGAAGTAGTTAGAACTCTAATAAGAAATAGTTTCTTCTTAGACGTTCACATCTTATAGTAAATTTTGTGATATGCATTTTTATTTTACATCTAGAATCTATTAGTTTTATTATAATAACAAAACATTTATTTCTACGTAGGTAGTTTTTTTTGTTTCAAATGAAACATAGTAATTTGTTCAATCGTTCGATCATAAAGTAACTAGGGCGATGAGTATTGAGGAGTTAGATGTGTCTGTAGCTTAGCGTAGCGTATGGCAGGTAGAGAACTAGTCCCTAGACATAGAGTGTAGCAGTAGCGTCCGCAGGTGTGCACGTGCGCGGTGCGCAACTGCCTGGAGTGCAAGGAGCGGCAGCGCTGTGCGCGCCCCGCCCACCCCGCGCACCCCGCGCACTCCGCCCGCGCCGACTCGCCCGACTCTAAGGTACACTTCTTCCGCCCTCATGCCTGCCTGGTATGTGACCTTATTTCGGACAGATAATTTGGATGACTGAATTTTTTTCAGAGAGATCGATAAAAAAGAAAATAATGATTGATTAGGTATATTCAATAATGTTTTTAACATAATATATTTTTTATTGATAGAGTAGGAGTGAGACATCGCTACTTAAAACTTGTTAGTGACATTTAACTTTTTTAGACTTTGGATACTGTGTTTTATGATTAATAATAATTATTAGTGTTACTAAAAATGATTTCGACGTTATCATAACCAAAAATATTACAGAGCATAGTGGCGAGCCTCGCTGAGGCCACCAGTCCAGTCAAGGATCCTGAAAGGCTACTACAAGACATGGACGTGAACCGGCTGCGCGCTGTCATCTATAGAGATGTTGTGAGTTTTATAGATTTTGACTTAACTGCTATGAAATTATATAAGAAATTAAGTCATTGAAATATTGCTCCAAAAATAATAATAAAACTCGCCAGTATGCATGAAAATATAAGACAAGGAAGACATTATATATCGCGCCACCCGCCGACACCAGGGCTTTACCTTACGATTTACCTACATAATCGTGCAGTACCAACGACGTAATTAATACTAACTTTTTTACTCGTCAACCTATAATGTCTAAAAGATATTACTCCTGACGTTTTTCGCGTCGTTAAATATGTGTAACTGTTTAAAATAAATACTACAGGCTTAGGCTTAGTACACAATTGAGTGCTAATTAGGATTATACAAACAATTTTATATTGAACTAAATTTCATCTGTGGCCGCTTACAGGAGGAGACGAAGCAAGCGCAGTTCCTGTCGCTGGCGATCGTGTACTTCATCTCGGTGCTGATGGTGTCCAAGTACCGCGACATCCTGGAGCCGCCCGCGCACGCGCACCACGCGCCGCCCGACTGCGCGCGCCGCCTGCACCACGCGCACGACCACCACGGTACGCGCCCGCACACGCACACACACGCACACCCACACGCACGCATACAACCATAACTCTTCGTACTTCATTGTCTGCTACTGATTTGACTGCCATTTTGCCTTACTAACACTAACACGACAAAACTGAGTAAAAACATAAACACTACTTATACGAGTACAGACACAATCGCAAAATTTATAATATATTCATGCATAGTCATATGTCTTACGAATTTACAAATCTAAAAATGGACGCGTTTACATACAATATAATATTAGCTCATACCTAACTCCTTCATATATTTCTATTTATAGGTTAAGCTCATTTTAATTTTATACACGTATAAACTTTATCCGATCAACAAACTGCACGGTTTCTAAATGGAGACTTCAATGCTATTTTACAGAATTATATCAAATTAATTTATACATAAGTTATAACTTAATGGAACTATGTGTTACGAAGCTTTGTGCGTTATTTAAAACTGTTTTGCTGCTATGATTTGTCCTTGTCTTATTTCTGCAATTATTTGATTCTATTATAAAATTGTGTTTTTATTTTTATCTTTATAATAAAATAAATATTTTTACGAACACTCTTAATATTTCAATATATTATGCATTATAAATATCATCGCAATCTAGTTTATACTGCAATTAATTTATACCTTACAACATTGTACATAAACATTTTATTAGCTTTGCTAAGTAATAACAAATGTGTTTTATATTAAAGCTATTCATTAATGATATTTACTATAATATATTATTACCATTACCTTCATCTTATTATAGAATCATTTTTTTAGCTTTTTACATGCTTTCTTGCACATTATGATATGTATAAGGCCAGGGATCGTATAAGACAACGTTGTTACTTCTTAAGTCGGTCCAAAGTCGAAGGTGACGTTGTTATTAATAAAGGGAGGGAGTATCTCCTTTTGACTGACTAAACAATCAAGCATAAAGTTGGTGCGATATCTGACGAATCATTTTTCCTCTTTTACACGCCGCTTGATCTCGCGTCACAACGGGACACTGGTAAAACCTACGGTATTCACACGTCGCCGCATCGCGCACTCACTCCTCACTCCTCACGCCTCTCGCCTCACGCCTCACGCCTTCCTCACTATTATTGCAATCTGCCGCATCTTACTTCCCTCTCTCTCTTCCCCGCTGCTCATCTACTGCGCACCTACTTTAATCGGAACTATAACTGCTTTCTAACTATGTCTTGGATTGCATTTGATCTTCTATTATTTTTCTATAAACTTTCATCATCCATTAACCAAATGTTCCATCGATATTGTGATTTTACGATAATTTACACTTTCGGTTTCTCTTATTAACAATTCAACATTCTTATGATATTACTTTGAATACTTTTACAACATTTTTTATTCCATTTCACGTACATTGTTGATGTCTATGATGATTTTTACTTCCCTTCCTTTCCATTTCCTTTGAAACGTTAAATTCTGGAACCTTCCTCGCACCTCGTCATATTGGGGTACGCGGGTGCTCTCGCACCGGTCACCGGACCCTTTGCGGGTATCGGGCGGGTGGTGGGCGCGGGTGCGGGTGCAGGGTCGCGGCCGCTGTTCCCGCAGTGGTCGCACCACGTGTACCCGCAGTTCCTGCCCGGTGCGCACCCGCGGCACGCGTGCAAGCTGGACTGCGGCCAGCACCTCGCTAACTCGCACGCTCTCGCGCACGCTCGCATCGCTAATTACCGCGCGCACGCGCACGCCCACGCGCACGCAGGTAACGCGGCCCCCCGTCAGGCCGTTCGCATCCAAACATACCTAATATGCCCAAATTGTTTCGGTAAAAGAATATTATAGAAAGATAAAACCTCTACTCGTCTTTGCTAATGGAAGAGCAAATTAAAAAAAAAAAATGGGCATCATCATGCATCATGTAAAAAATGTAAATTCAAAATAAAGTTCAATACGAAAGCTAGACAAAGTAAAATATAGATTTACACGAAAAAGAAAACTAAAGTAAAGTGAGCTTTGTACGCTTTTCGCTTTAGTTATATTTTTTCTTTTTCGTGTTGCGAGAACAAATAATAATAATACGGTGTAAGATTTGTTGATAAAACTTACGATGCGAACGCGCCTCACTCAACTGATAATGTGGTCGATGTTTGCGGACGCTGTTTTACTTTAAAGGATACAAGTCGCACTGTAACGCGAATCCTTCAAAGAGAAACAGCGTAATTACACAGCTTGGCAATTGCTGAATTTCTGTTCTTTCATATAATTTGCTATATCATTAATGGATTAGTTTTCACTAGCTTTTACGTGTGAATTTTTATTTAACAAGATTAAGTGTAGAGAGTAGAGGCATTAAGATCAGTTCATTAGATATTTTAGACATTAAATTGCACGTAGACCACTGTTAACATGGTTTTATCAAATGTTTCAGTATTCATATAACCTTTCGTGATTGTGTTACTATAATATAAGTCTTATTACAGTAAGGTACATTTGAGATTCTTCTTAAAGTTGTCGTAACAACTAGATGGCTGCAAGATTATTTTGCTGCATTTTAGTTTAAATAACAATGTGAAGTAATTTGTTTTTGCTTCGTTAACGCTTGTAGTTGCCGTGCGCTTCCGTGTTCACTTACTAAATGCTCTCCTCCGTAGATCACAACGGCGACGACGTGGAGTACGCCATGATCGTCGTCGACGAAAACAACTCCACCATCAACGAATTAGACTCGCCCTCCATGAAGGTAAATTACCGCTCGGGACTCTCGAATCATTTCACTTCAGCATGGGTTTACATTAATTACTTGTTGAGATTTTTGAGCATCGTAAAGGATCATTTATGTCTTTGTAAGTAGCGATCCTGAAATTGTATAGTGTCCTTAGATTTGATGGTTCGTATTGGTCCAGTGTATGTGAGTAGACAAGCATAACACGTCAAACAATTTTTATACTTAATAGTTTCCCCAACCGTAATTAATAGGATTTTAAGATAAAGTACTTGAGCATGTTTTTTTATAATTTCTATAATATACTTTAAATCGATAAATCGTAGTTGCCTCCATCGACTGTGACCTTAGATTAGGCAATGACTGCATGCGTATCCAATTACCCCATTACGTTCATTACATTTTTATTTGACAATTTTAATTTGCTGTTAACATCGCTATCGGTTTTCGTTGTCGCTGAAGTGTGATAGAATCGTGCGCGTGTTGATGCTTCTTACATCCGTTGTTATTTTGCGGTCGCATTTGTACACTGAAGGACGGAGAGAGCGTGGCCAAAATTGAGACGAGCGCCGACGAAGTGAAGCCGAAGGGCTCGGAGCAGCCGGCGCCGGGCGCCGCGCCCGAGCGCGAGGAGCCGCTCTACAAGTCCAGCCTGCGGCTCAAGCCTGCCCAGCACAAGCACAAGGTGAGTCGTCGCGAGAGGCCCTCTGCACTCTCTTAGCTTCTACGACTCTCTCGTTCTTCCGATCCCTTCGATGTTTAGACAGTTAGATAAAATGAGGCTTACTTTTAACACAGCAAAGAGACTCGTTAGTGAGACCGACGTTTGGCGTTCTAATTGAAAACGTCTACAAACATTATGTTTGTAGTTAAGAGGGCCTCATTTGTGACAGACGCTTAGAACAACCTAGTAATAATTAATATTTATCTTATCTATGTGAGAAATTGTAACTAAAAAAAAATTATTGTCCTGTTGTAAGCCTCCCAGCTCGAGATCCAAAACGTTATCGGAAATCACGGTGTCCGTGGTGAACCTGGTTTGTAAACGTTGACTAACCTGTGTGTTTGAACACTTCTCTATTGGTTCTGGAACTCTGGTATCTGGAAAATAAATACCAGACGAACGTATCGATTCCAGTTCTAATACCAAAAAATTGCAAGCTTTAGTCACAAACACTGATAAAATGATTTCGTAAAGTTACACAAATGATGCTATCGCTACGCTCACACCGATTTATACACAAACAAGCTAGCACTTGGCACCATAATATGTTCTATATATTTTAACTTACAATAATGTAAATCAATAAAATAAATACCTACATAGTTAAAAATTTATATAATCAATCTCACAAGGAGGTTACCTATGTCTATATCTATAAGCCTACGTAGGGTTAAAAAAATACGTGCAAGACGAAAACCAGCTGCTGGATGGCACGCGGTAAGTATTATAACGTCTAACGTTGACCTATTTGCTGAACCTATATGCTCGCGAAATGCGTACGGACTGGATGTTGTGTGGCTTGGCTTGCTTCCACCCCCACTTATGTCTTGTTTGCATGCTCCGTGCTCACCCCGTCACATCATTCCCCGTTTCTTACTTTAGACAAAACACTATAACCGTCGTTCCAGGTTTTCTGTGGTAGTAAGTATACACGCTAATCGTATAATTTAATATTTTCCAAATAAATAGCATTTGAAATAAAACATACATTACATTATTATATTATATAATGAACTATTATGTACATTAGTATGATATTGCATACTGGCGTTTTAATAGAAAAGAGTTTTCACGCTAGAAACATTTATTTGAAAAGACACCACGCTCAAGTAACTTTGAACCTTATGCCCGTGTTCTCAGAGTGTGGATTCGATCGAGGACGCCGGCTCGTTCCACCTCAACTCGACGGAGACTACCAATAACGACCCCGAGACCTCCAGCGAAATCGCTTTGGACGATAATAAACTGCCTGTAAGTCTGCGCCACATAATATAAGTCTTATACCAAAAACACGTTCTTTGCCCGCCTAGAAGTTAAAATAGTCATATTTAACAGCAAATACTCCAGATCTAATGGGATCGGCTAGTATTTATGGGTGTCTGAAGCTCTGATGACCTTTCCTTTATATATTAAATTTTATAGTTCACTCATCAGTGTATCCCTTGTAAGACGTGATGTGATACCAATCGAGTAATGTCCAGGTGAGCAACGACGAGTCGTGGACGGACGTGAACCTCAACGAGGAGGGCGAGCGCGGCCCGGCCACCATCTCCGGCCGCGGACGCGATCAGGAAGGTACGCTCTATTTGCAAACTTTATATAAACCTAAATAAAATTTACCTACCGTCTGCCTGTCTTTACTTGCGCATAAATAAAATAATATCAAATTACATATTGTAAGTTAATACGTCCTGTCACATAATATATGAACGTTGTTTAAATAGAAATGTTTAATGAAACATTAATTATATAAAATTTCAGAAATAGAGAAGCAAATCCAACTGCGCAGCGAGCACCACGTGCAGCGGCTGCAGAACCGCAGCCTGCAGGCCGCCAGGCACCTGCATCAGGTATACTATACTAGTTAAAATTATAGATTATCGATATATACGAATCAGTTTAATGCATAATACACTAGTAAACCACGGCCATAGCTGTTATAAAATAAATTATTATAGCTTTTAAACTTAGGTGGAAAAATGTCAATAGGAATAGTGAAAATGCACCAATATTTAAATGCTTTATCGGAAAAACAGACTAAAAGTGACTATATATATTAAACAAAAATATCCAATGAGGCTTAACATGTCCATAATATAAATATTTCCAGGAAAGCGCCGCATCAGGTGTAGGCACAAGCACAGAAGCGGAAGCGAGCGGCGAGGCGGAGGCGGAGGCGGGTGCGTCGCGCGAGGCGTCGCTGACCCACAAGTTGGAGCGCGCGCTGGGCGCCGTGTGCCCGCTGCTGCGCGAGATCATGCTGGACTTCGCTCCTTTCCTGTCCAAAACTCTTGTAGGAAGCCATGGTCAAGAGCTGCTAATGGAAGGTTAGTTAAGCTATATCTATTGATTTATTTATCTTTGAATGACTCTCAGTAAAAATGTATAGGGATACTTAAACATTGAGGTAATCGCATGAACAAATTGAATAAAGATCAGTAAATTATAAATTTACTCGATTTATACATGTATATCTATATAATTCTAGCAAAAAAACTGTAATATAGGATTCATTACTACTACTAAATATAAATATATTCATTAAAGATTCGCTCCGTCGTTAGAAGTAAAAAAATAACAACGCATTTTCACTCAAGTAACTCGGATGGACTTGTGCGATTGCAGGTCTGCAGACGTTCAAATCGAGCACGTCAGTGGTGGAGCTGGTGATGCTGCTGTGCTCGCAGGAGTGGCAGAACTCGCTGCAGAAACACGCGGGGCTGGCCTTCATCGAGCTCATCAACGAGGGCCGGCTGCTGTCGCACGCCATGCGCGACCACATCGTGCGCGTCGCCAACGAGGCCGAGTTCATACTGAACAGAATGCGCGCCGACGACGTGCTCAAACATGCTGACTTTGAGGTGAGGAGCTGCATATGTTGCCTGTGTCTTATAAATTAATCGATTTCCCTGTAAAAACTTTAAAGAAGTTGACCTCTTCAGACATTTTTTAGAACTTTAAAGTCCTTTTTAAGAATTTTAAATTATTGATATTTTGCATTATCATCTGGTCATTAACAGAAAGTGGCAACACAAAATTCTTGAGTCCTGGGTTCTTCAGGGATCAAAAAAGTAAATAATAACCTGCAAACTTTCATATTTTATATTCATGATGAACTTTCTGATCACTTTAGTCTTAACACGGTGATGTCTACAGCAAACCTAATCTGAAATATGAATAATAATGTGTGTGTGTGTGTGTGTGCGCGCGCAGTGCCTGTGCGGCGCGTGGGGCGGCGAGCGCGCGGAGGAGGAGCGCACGTGCGAGCGGCTCATCGCGTGCGCGCGCCGCCGCGACGCCGCCGCCGCCGCGCGACAGCTCGACAAGCTGCCGCACTACCGGTACGCTGCCGACTTTAAACTACCGGACTTCACACTACTCTATAGAGCACACTCTTATACCTAAACCTAAAAATTCGCAATTCTTACCAATCGCAAATTATAATATTCATATTTATTTAATGATTAACATTTCTGCTTAAAATACATGTATATTGACACATCTATAGAATACAAAAAATGTTATCAGAGTATAATACTAAGTTCACGAATACCGTAGACTGCATCTCATACTTATATGAGTATAAAAATATGTTTAGGATGTATAGTATCGTACAAGTTACATGGTGGTACGCACCAATTATAATAAAATAAATTATAATAAATGCTGGCGTGTGTGTTATAAGTATTTGATTCCATTTGTACGTATTTTAAAATATACTGAAATCGATATATGATGAATAGATTTTTTTTAAATGATATGAAGGCTGTTTTTTATCTATTTATGTATGTCTATTGTCTTACGATTGATTCTTTATTCGTAGTTTATGTATTAAGTGTAACTACGAGTGAGTCTTTCAAAAGAAGATAATTAATGGAAGCATTATTCAAATTTAAAATAAAACGTCATCGGTGTATTATATTGGCTGTGTGCTATTGCAGCCTGGGCGGGGAGCGCGCGGGCGCGGGCGGCGAGTTCTGGAAGCTGGACTCGTGGGAGGACGACGCGCGGCGCCGGCGCCGGCTCGTGCCCGACCCGCGCGGGCGCCGCCACGACGCGCGCGCGCTCGCGCAGCCGCCGCCACCCGCCGACGCTATACTGCAGGTACCGCACTCATTGCTTTACACCTTTTCTTACTTCCTCTTTTTTCTTTACCCCCTAATTATTATTTTTTATTATTCCCATTTCTCTCGAACAACAATATAGTAAGATTATTAAGAACATTAAGGAGTTAGAAGCCTTGCTAAAAATACAATAAATTTATTTACCGGGGGTAGGTCTCTTTCGCAGGAGACCGACTGGGTGGGTACCCCCACAGTGCCAGACATTCTACCGCCTGAACAGTGATGTGCGAATATCACTGTGCTCCGGTCTGAAGGGCACTGTAGCCAGCGTGATTACTGGGCCAATGAGTCTTAACATCTTATGGCTCAAAGTGGGGAGCGTCGATGTAGTGCACCCCTTTTTTTTTTTTTGACGGGGGGAAATCCTCTTACGGATACCGCGTCCTCCTCGGGGGAGAAGGAGGCGGTTATGTCGGACTCGCCAGAAGGGCCCTACCGACTAAAACCCACCGGTGTTCCGTCGCGCACCCTTTGGGGGGGCGGACCTGCTGAGGACGCACGAAGCAATCTTCCGCAGGCCCGCCAGGCGCCGGCGGCCACTTGGTGATGCGGCCGCCTCCCACAGTGGGGTGAGACAGGAAGAGCTATCTGTCCCGCCCCCTCCACGTCGTGGTGTGCCCGGAACACCAGACACACCACAACAGGCGCAGGAGCCCCGTTAAGTGGGCGACGCGGACCCCCGTCCACGCCACCCGGGACCCCCACTAGGGCTGGAGGAGGAGGGCGCTTTGGTGCGCTCTCCTTCTCCGCCCTCGCCTTCTCTGGCGGATAGGATCCGAGAGCGGGTCACAGCGGGTGTAGTGCACCCCTGCCCGGAGCTAAGTTCTGGGTAGCACTACATTGGTTATGGGCTGGCGTTTCTCTTACCATCAGGAGGGCGTCCAGCTCGTCTCACCACTTCATTGAATATAAAAAAAAAAAATTTTTTTGACGAAAACCTTCGGAATAATATAACCTAACGCTCGCAGGACGGTGACCTTTTTCATGTAAAAATATTGTAATGGTTGAGGGGTTGTGTAATTGTTATTGTGGTTTTTTATTTTAAAAGAATAACTATCAGTATTTCCTTTCGATTTTTCTCTCTCTGTATAAAATTGCCTTCCGAACCGTTGGTCATTTAAAAGTGTTACTATAAGTAGCATTGCTGAATAAGGATATGTTTGATTTTGACTTTAACCTTGAAATAGTATAACGTGAAACAAAAATATTCGATTGAGATTTATCTATCACAATAATTTACTCTAATTATAATATGTATTTTCTGTTGCCAAATTTAATTTGTTTGTATGTACAGGCGACGACGGAATTGCACGCGCGCATAGCGGGTGCAGCGGGCGCGGCGGGCGGCGCGCAGCTGGCGGCGGCGCCGGCGCAGGAGCTGCTGGACGACGCCGAGCTGCTGGCCGACGAGCGCGACGACCAGGACCTACCCGGTATGCTCCTTGCTCATACAACTATTTACTATATGAACCTCTTACAAGAACGTAGAATCCTACAGTGCATATAAAAACTTCTCTACTTACAGTACAAATATAAAGTTCCTCAAGTATAATCTATGAAAACACAGACGGGTGCAGCCAGAGTTTTTATTTTGTTAATCTTTATGAATTTTCTATATTATGTGATTAAAGTTACAAATTACCTGAACTATATGATTTTCGGGCGTGAGAATTCAATACTGCTAGAAGTAGGATACATTATTATTGGAAATTATTGCATTCAATATTTATAAGTAATAGAAAAAGTTTACTTAATAATAAAATGAAATTTATTAGTGGTACTTAATGATTCTTTTCAACAGCAAAATAACAGCTTGTGATATTGCGTTTTAAAAAAGTTAGGCGCTAAAATTTTTAAATGAATCGGTTGTTTACATTATATGTTACGATAGGTATATTAAATTGAGTTATATGATGTCGTGTTATATTCAATATGCCTAATAAGTAATACGTATGTGGCAAGAATGTATGTATTTCTATACATATTCTATAGTAACAGTAAACAACAGTCATTCAAACCGATTCAAAAATCGGCTTATATTAAAGAAGCAATTATAATTACATATTTCATTCTTCCCATTACTTAACTCTGTATGGACTACTGTCGTTTGTTACTCTTTCCCGCTTTTGGATTGATTTGTCAGATTTTTAACAGTTAGTTTATAACCAAGATCCCGGCATTTCAAAGGGATTTGAAACTGCATAGGAGTACCCGCGGAGCTCGGCTATATTGAGCTGTAATATATATATATATATATATATTGTGATGTGTGTGTGTGTGTCAGGGCCGGTGAGCATGAGCACGCGCGCGCGGCTGGTGTCGGGCGGCGTGGTGGCGGGCGGCACGCTGTCGCTCACCAACAACGAGCTCTACTTCGAGGTGGACGACGACGACCCCGACTACAAGCGCGCCGACCCCGAGGTAGGCTGCCCGCTGCACACTGCCTACTGCCTACTGCCTACTGCACACTGCCCTACTGCATAGTGCCCTACTGCATACTGCCAACTGACTACAATGCATGCACAACAACGTAGTGGAACCGAACTGCCTACTGATAAATCCCTGCCGCTTACTGTTACATCCCTACTACTTAAGATTTATTAAAAAAAAAATAAGTTGACCGCTGTAAATAACAACGACTGCCTCATTTCCCTTTGTCCTCCTCTCTGCTTCTTACTCACGACTACATGCTTCTGCCTGCTTTAATAATAAACGATTGTCAGATTAGCTGTGTGTTGTTTCTGATGTAACCTTAATATTAAATTCCTCTATTAACCACAATCTTCAACTATAAATAAAATTCAATGGAAAAGTCGAATATTAAATTATATTATATTTGTATGAGTTGTCGTTTAAATTCTAAATGGAAGTTTTCAAAATAGAAGATTAAAAGTTGCTAATTAATATGAGTCAAACACAAGGAGTAGTGTAACTTGTCTCAGCGGTGAGCGGACAGCGCACGGCCGCGCCGTAATGACGGGAGTCGCCGTCGTATTTAGCTACCACCCAATAAAGTACCAAATTAAGAATAGATTGTTAACTGGCATTCAGCGAGCTATTATATTATTATTAATGGATCGCTAGTAAACAGGTCGTAATATTTCTAACAAATAACTTGCAGGTTATTAATAAATTCGTGCAATAAATATTCTTTTTTATTGCGACATTAATTAACTTTTTGTGAAGGCTGTTATAATATAATTTTATTTACAAAAGAAACACTGCGGTTATGACAAAACTGATTTCAAATAAGGTGTGACGTGGATCTTTGTCCGGTAATTTATCGCCGTTTCTTGTTTGTTCAAGAGTAGTAAAATGGGAATTATATCCTTAACAAGCTCGATCGGCGAGCGCGTAAGGCCGCGGGGCGGTGTCGCCCGAAGTGAGCCGTGGGCGTCAGGGGTTAGAGTCGAGAGTCGCTCGCACCCGAGTGGCGGTTACGTGGCGCGCGGTGTGGGCGGATAGGCGATATGAATATAGTGTATAGGCGTGTAATATAGCCGGTAACCGAATATGAGGCAGTTTAAGGACGAACAATGGAGCCCCGCGGCGCAGGCCCACGTGGCGCCACTATAGGGATGCTGCATTATTTATCGATGCATTAATGGAATCGGTAACGATTCAACGATCAAAACAAAGAAATAATAATTGTAGAAATATAAAAGAATAGTAAAATAAATAATAATTTATGTTAATATTTAAAGTATTCCAAGTTTACTCAATGACGAGCCTTACCAAACTTCTTCAGTTTTAAGAGTTTATAAAATCGAACCAAAATTATACTATAAGTGCAAGCAATCAAACATGCGCAAATATATAACGTTTCCTGGGTTTTAAATATGCTCTATTTGAAATATTAAAATAACGTAGCTAGTCACAACTTTGAAAATGTAGCAAAATGAACATTGGTAGGGTGTTGTCTCGGGTAGTATAAACCACTTAGTATCGAACGGTATCGTAATGGCAGCTTAGTAGCGATGTTGTGGTGGTGCGTGGCAGCCCTATAGCGGTGGTGTGTGGCGCGAGTCCTCAACCCGTCCGGCCACAGCGACGCCCCGCTGCGCCGCTCGCCTGATCCGATCCTCCTGACAACCGCTCGCTGTTTATGATGCCCTGGTATCTAGCTAGCTAGCTCCATATCCATATCCTATATGGATTGAAATTTTTCTATTAAAACTTATAACAAACATTACAAAATTTACTCAGTAAAACAATATAATTTTCAATTAGCATCATGTCCAATTGACATTTTGTGTAAATCTAAAACGACTTATTCATAGCTAATGGTAAATGTATTTCCAATTGAATCACTATTTTGTACAAAGAAATATTATTTTCGTACGTCACACCATCGCCTTATCGTTGTACCTCCTTAAGTTTTTGAACTGAGGTTGTTTTTTAATTAGGTCAATGATACGAGCTTTTTAAAGCAAAAATTAATGATGAGAAATTAGAAATGTGTAGCTCAGGGCAATGTTTGCTCATCTGTCCAGTATAATGTATTCATTGCTCTTCGCGGCAAAAGAGATTTCGGTTTCGAGACGGACTAAGTCTTAAGATGAAGCGGTTTGCATTTAAGTTTGATATTTTTGGTTTGAGCAACATTTAAATGTCATCAAATATGATATAATAAAAGATTAATTAATTTCATATATAAAAATAATACCTTAGTAAACTGGTAAAGGTCCCTAAATGTTATGTGTAGTGTAAGAGCGCGGCCCCAAACCGCCGGCGACTCGTGTGTCACGGCGACCGGTTATTATACGATCTGTATCCGAAGTATTATTTACTGCGACTAATTCAAACGATTTCAAAGATTGTAAATTGAATTCGTAATGGGGCATTTTATTTGTTTATGCTAATGCCCGGTTTTAATTAAGTGTAGCACGTTTATGGCCGGGCGCGCGGGGGGGTGCGGGCGGGGCGGCGCGGGGGACGGGGCGCGCTGGAATCCCAAGTATGTGTTCGACTCTATTTCAACTTTTTGTCCGTATGATGGTTTTTTGTAAACGCTCGAGCAATTATATCCACGTATTGAATGTCCCGATGTTCAGATGCTTTAATAAACGGAGATATTTCAGTGGTAGGCACTTAGCATAGCGTCGGCTCTACGCTCCGATACATTTCCTATTGGTATAATTGTAGTCTGTCACAACTAATTTGGTGAGTTATGGTGTACGTATTTTCGTCGCGATGTAAAAACAAACTCGGCAGCTTACTATTTTTGTTAATTTTAAAATGTGTGGACTAATTCTAATTTTCGATATGATTTGAATATAATGATGACGAAACAAATATTTAATTGATTGTAGTTTATGAGTTAATAGTCATTTATTTATACTTTTTAAGTGACCAGAATTCATTTGTTTTTAGTAAAATATGAAACGATTGGGACCTTTAAACTAAGTACATAGTAGAACGATATATAATTTATTTCACTTTGAAGGAATTTAATAAAGATACATGACACGTTTGTTCCCGTCGGAGATACCATTTATTAACGACTCTTTTTTCACTCTTTGTTTCTGTGAAATCTGATCTCAACAATACTTGTCTGAGATAATATTTTAACGATGAATTTTGACAATAATGTAGACGATTAACGCATTAGCTTTTAAAAACTGATCAGCATTTGTCAATGAGATAATAGTTTTGTCCATTAATTTGCTAATATTATATAAATTATGATTAATACTAAAGTATACATTATTAATTTACTTACATATTATGTCCAATCGATTACTTCAGAAAACGTTTTGTATTTTTTTTTCTGTATTCCGATTGGAGGTAATTAACATTTATCTTAACTCCCGTAATCAATGCAACATTACACTGATGACGGCCCATTAAATTTGCAAAATATGTTCCTAATAAGCGATTCCCTATGGGCTGCTGCATCCGAGCTGCGAGGGATGTTCCCACGTCATCGGCCGCGCCGTCCGTCATAAATAAACACATTACGTCACCGCGACAGCTCCCGAACCACCTGACACGTGTCATCGTGACGCCAGATTTATTGATCCGTCTCCAAGCCGGCGAAAATTGACTCTACCACCTCGACGGAAGGTCCAGTTTGCAGTGAACGTGTCCGATAGGAAGTTTCTTGACGTTTTTTGCCCGAGGGCTGGTGCCCGCTGCCTACCTGTCGTTTCTGCATTATTTTAGATATTTGATTTCAAACAACGATAACAATTGAATGATTTGTTACGTGCAGTGTATGGATATGTCATGCGATCCGCCCTGCCCAACAAAACGACTACAAATACACACAATGGTAATAAGTTAACGCCGTGAATGTTTAATAAAGCGGGTTTCAAGCATTGCACGGAGTTTGATGTTTCGTGTATCATCTTGCATGTAATTAAAATTGAAATCACATCCATAATATGCTCGCTAACAGGGCTCGTTAGTCCGTCTGTCCGTCCGTCCGTGCGAGGGTCTGCTCACCGGTGTACGTTACACGGTGGAATTTAGGCGCCAGATGCACCCGATAACCCCCCGCCGGCCGCTATCTGATGCTTTATCGATATCTATTATGTATGTTTCCCATCACTACCCGAAGCTGTAATCGTACAGCTTTGATTTAGCTCTGCATTACCAATATATTAGAATGTTAAAAATACAGTATAATATCTAAAATTTTGTCGTCGCACCGTTGGTGCCTTTTTGTATTCATATAATATAAATAACAGCAATAAATCAGCTAAAATTAGTCAGTGGTATTTAAGCCTAATTACCGGGGCAGCATGTCGTTGTGGGAGACGAGGCGCGCCAGGCATGCGGCGGAGTGACCCCGGGGCGCCAGCGGAGCCCTAATTACCGGAGCGCTAACGGGAGGGCGGAACCGCCTAATTGAAGCCCTATGTGAAAAAAGAGATTCCTACTTAATGCTCATGTGTTTTTGGTTAGGGAGGAAGTCGCGACGCGCCCCGTCTCGCGCGGTCTCGCGGGACTGATTTTACTAATTTATTCCCGTTTTCTGATACTTCACATACTTCTCTCCACCGTTCTCGGAATCCCTAGAGGCGCGTCACTACCGATTAAGAAAAGACGCAAGGAAATTGTTACTGAATTGTCACGAAATGCTCCGCAGCTCTCGTCGTGTGATCCTTTGAATGTAAAAGTCAGTGAACACGGTGTGACCATTATACACCGTGTCGTGTGCGGCAATCTACAGATATAATACGATATCACGCATTCCTGCTATGGACTGAGCCTCGCGTTATTATTGATATTTCTTTTTATTGTTTATTGTGCTGCAAAACACGTTAAAAAGCTTTGAACTCGTGTCAAACTACAACACCTGATAGGTTTCTCAGGGACGCTTCGTGCGAGGTGACCATAAAAGTAAACAATAAAAGCACGTGACAATGACGTGAGCTTCGGAAGTTCGGTTCAGTTGCGTGATGACAGCGACACGGTGACCCACTTGCGTCCCCATACACCCGTACACGTATTATGTAACTGATAAATAGTAACGACTTGTTTGTGTCGTTCTACTTCACATCGCAATACAACTTTTGTGAAAAAACTATTCTTGCTGTAATAAGCGTTCACTTAACCCACAGTAAGTTATATTGTAAATGTATGCAGTATTACACTTATGCCAAATCTGAATGCAGATCATGTCGAGTCGGTAAAATTCCAGTAGCCAGTAAGAGTGGTCAGCGCTGGCGGCGCGCGCGCCCTCGTAGGTACATGGGATCGTTCACACCGCCTTACAAATGTCGCGTGTCGCCTGAATTATAAGTTCCTCACTTTTAGCCAAAAGTATATATACCTATAGAATCGTTATTATATTCCATTGTTAGTTTAATTGGGATTGGTATTTTGAAGACCAAAGTTGATGATGTCTAAGATTAATTACTTTTGAGATTTACTTTCATCTCTCGAACCCTATTTGTTACTAGTGCCTCAACATAATAAGCATCTAAACCAAAACGGCGTAATAGGCATCTATTAGACTTATAAAAAAATGACGTTTCACGTAAATTTAGCCTTTTAGATAATTTGTGTCAATATAAATAATAAATGAATAAATAAAGGTTTTCTACGTGATACTATTTGTTTTTATAACATAGCCTGATAACGTATCAATAAAATAATATTAAACAGCTAACTAGAATCATAAATCGTTTAACATGTATCGTATAGAAATGTCGGCGCCACCGTCGCGTCACGTAGAGCCGATAGAAAAAACAATGGGCGATAAATGATAATACAAACGTGCAATATTAAAAGAGAATCACCTGGATACGTGAGCGGCCCGCGGCCCGACGCGCCACGAATTGATATCTAATGTTCCTGGAAGCGATATCTATCATATGGGAAAAGTTAATTTGTGACATTCCTGCGCGTGGCCCAGCGTGGCCCCGCGAGGGCGCTTCTCAGAACCTAGCCACTGTCCACTGCTTCTAGCTGGACATACATATTTTGATCAATTTACATAAAATAACTGGATATTGCTCCCACTACCAATAGTTCTCGTGGTCTGCGTATAGATAGGCTTAATTATTAATTTTCCAGCAACACTAATTTTGTTATGTCTCAAAAAGATTACAGAAACTATATCATAGGATAGATTATCATATTTGATTAGAGCGGTATCTAGTGGCTCATTGTACTGGACTCGTTCTGCATCGCAATCTTGTCGACTTGACCATTTATGAGAAGGAACAGTTGTACAGTGTAATGTCGTTTATGGTAGTTAAACGAAAGTACCGGGCAATCACAGCACAGCGGGTACCGTTGGTAATTTGAGGCTCGTGTCCGCCCGGGGCGCCCGGGGCCGGGGCCGGGGGCGGGGGCGGGGGCAGCGCGGGTGGTCCCGCTCGCTAACCACCTAAACACCTCCTGTC
This sequence comes from Eurema hecabe, assembly GCA_026213755.1. Classification (NCBI taxonomy): domain Eukaryota; kingdom Metazoa; phylum Arthropoda; class Insecta; order Lepidoptera; family Pieridae; genus Terias; species Terias hecabe. The sequence goes on along the minus strand of JADANM010005043.1, from coordinate 99,835 downwards.
CAGCTATGATGGCCTGGTGTCACTGCATCGCTCTAATTTACTTGTCTACTAAATTACTGGACCGATTTGTAAATTGACGTCTCTCTGGTTATAAATATGCTTTGAATGACGGAAATCATGTAATCCTAATGTCTAATGTTGTTCGATAAGATAAAATTTATGATGATATATTTTAACATTTTGCGAGGATAACTAAAGGAATATTATGAAGTATTCTCGAAACAAATATTTTCAGTTAAATGCATTCATGGAAAGGTAAAATAGTTTATCCAAACCTAACAATATATACTAATAAATGAATTTTGTATATATTTTTCGACGCCTTTTAAGTATTCTACAATAAAAAATTGTGATGCCTTTTTTCCAAAATTAATATTTGTTTTCATGCAAATAATTCAAAAGTTTGAGTACGCTGTGACATGCGAGAGAAAACGCGATTTTAAAGCCATGCGAGCATGCAATTACTTTGATTGATACTAGTTCTGAAGAGCCGTTGCCAATCGAAAGTAAATCCCTGGCGATTCATAACTCCATGCTTATAAAACGTGTGTTTAATATTGACATTGAGTAATGCGCCGCGCTATTCAAAAGGCAATCACGCTTCAGACGGAAATCGTTATTAACTCGTACCTATAGCTTCTGTATTCGCCGCAGAATCAATCAGGGTTTTAATTAGACGTGTCTATTTAATGCTCGTACCGCTCCGCCACCAGCGGGACCGCACCGCACCGCACCGCACCGCACCGCACCGCACCGGCCGTAAGCCGATTGCTCATTTATTACTGGTTATCAGTTATTACATTCTTCAAATCTCATTATTCATTTAAAGAGCGGCTACCGGTGCCCGGCACACGTGTACACGTGGATCTAATCGTACATAGGAAATACTAGAAAGGATACGCTTTTGATGTTGATTGACTTGTTTGAAAAGATATATTGGTCTTACAAATAAGAAACGTCGCAATGATATTGAATCTGATCTATTGAGAAGTTAATGTGAACAAGTTGTACAATATTATGAAGAACAGTTGTACAAGCTATTTAGCAACAGCGTTGACAACGTTTAAAACAAACAGAAGTGTATGTAGCGAGGTGCGCCGTGCGGAGCGCTGCGGGTTCTGTCGTTTACTTGTAATCTATATGCAAAGTGGCTTACGGACGTCACTCCCAGTAGCGAGAGCCATCTTGTCTGTTACGCAACATCGACAACAACAATATACAAGCACGGTCTTGTAATATCTTAGGAAAAAGGTAGAGTGATCATGGATACATCGCAGCGTAAAAAATAACGAGTACCATTTGACTACACGATTCACTTAGGCTTATATACAAGAAACATGAAAATATCGTAATCTATCTTATCATATAGATTATATTACAGATAAAGAAGCCATTTAACGTTATAGAAGTTTCTTGTAAGCTGAATAAAAATCACCTAATTAGTAGTTATATTCGGAATACGAAAGCAGACTCCGGAGACGTTTGTGGCCATTAATTATGCACTTTATATTATGAAAATGAGTGCAAAATGGCAAGAAACAGTGTTAAATCTCGTGCAGGTATGCGTGTTATCAGCGGCGCGGCGAGCGGTGCGCCCGACGCCCGTGGCCGCGCGCCGCTAAAAGCTTTTATTCGCATGTTTATTCCAATGATATGCGTCTTATCCCGGGCCGATTTACAGCCCCGTTCCGCAATATTTTTCAATCTTAAAGCAGCTATCTCTTCATTTGCATTAGGACCCCGAATTGTTGGTAAATTTCATACTTAATACTTATAATTATGAATACACTTACAAAATCTCTGACAGGACAAATGGACGAGACGCTACTGAACCTTATTGTTGTCATAAAACAAAAGAGCTTTCACTTACTTGCAAACGTAAACGTTATTTTAATTGACGCAGACAAGCCTGTGATTTTCGTTAAAAATATAAAAATAAAAACCATCTTAAACAAAGTCTACATATGATATAACCTAACATTGACAGCACTAAACACAAATATATTTGGACTTTTTGCTTCACAATAATGTTACAATTCTGTACACTAGTAGTATCTGACGTTTTATTAACCGATAGCAGCTAGCAGCAGTTGTATGAAGTAATTAGCTTCAAAGTAAAAAATAGGGTGATAATTTAAATTTAATTCACTAACAATTATCGAGAGAGATAAAAAACTGTTTCCGAGTTCAAACGACAATGCTTACTATGAATATGAATGGCGACGTGGGATGACGTGTGACGACGTGTGACAACGTGTGACTACGTGTGACCAATAGAATGTCGTGTGGACAACGGTTAATTGCGCCCAAGAATGGAAGGGTTGTCTTGCTATTTAATATATACGACAGCGACAGTTGTGTTATCTGATGTCCTTTTAAACAATTAAAATTGTTTGTACAGAATTCAAATTGAAACATAATTTTATGTCTTACGTGTTTATATTTTCTTACGATGCAAAATTTATGAGGCGTTTTTGTTCAACTAAAACCCGATGTTTAATTGTTAAAAAAAATATTTGAAACTTCGTTCATGTAATAAGTAATAATATTATGTCAGTTTGATATTTTAACGGATTGCTAACGAAGTAGATCGCGACACGACACGACTAATCGTTATTGTATAATTGTAAGTGGCTGCCTTCTCCGGTCTCCCCGCCCATAAACATTCAATAAACCGACTGAAGGCTTTATTGCCGACTGTAAACGTGCCTTGTTAGCGAGTAGCGACCGGGCCGCGACGCAATTACACGCTGAATTTATAATTATAAAATAAACATCGGCTTCAATGCTTTACGACAAATCGTGTACGTCGTCCCGATTAATTGTGATCATACGACTATGTTCTTACAGGTATAGGAATTTACTAAATCAAATGGCGATTTAAGTTTCCACTGAAAACAAATGTGAACTAGTCTAGATGGTGTGAACAGTAATTGTTATCTACATTGTTGTTCGCATGGCGGCCGGGCCAGCACCTGCACCGGCCCGCGATTTAAATTTCAATAAAAATGATTAAAGTAATCTTTATATTTTCGGTTTATCTATATTACATTTTTTGTGTTACTTTTAAAAAGAATATAATTGCTTCCTATTTTACATTTTGCCTTAATTACGTGTTAGGTTATCTTTAGGAAGTTTTTATGATAATTAAATTAGAGAACAGTTCGCTCATAAATTTAAGTAATAAATGTTATATTTATTGGTTTTGTGACAGAGCCCGTTCGCCTCCTGTACGGCAGGTGAATGCCATCGCCGTCCCGTTGAACAATGAAACATATAGGTACATACTGTGGGCTAAATTCTTCAAATGAAAGAATATTCCAAGTCTTATTGATGCGACGCATAATTACATTTTAGCAATCAAAAATTAAATTGAAATGTCCGCTTATGTTAGTGACACAGAGTTTGGAAGGTAGCGAGTACCGAGAAGTGGGGTCGTTGTTTTATTTGGTCGTCGTGTTTACGGCTAGGTTCCCTGACCTTACGTTAGGGCCCTAATGATTCCGAAACGCAAAGTGTTTTATCGCGGCTGATAAGGCGCAGGTGTGGGTTTTATTTCGCAGATATGAGAGCATCCCGAAGATTTATACACTTTTTAAGTGGCTCTTACGAGATACCCTATCTGACTCTCAGGTTATTGCATTGTTATTTTGTTTTAAAGGATTTTTATGTCCGATATCAGTAAAGATATTTTCAAGTAATCTTTGGATTTGAATAATATTATTAATCATAATTTATACGAGGAGCTATAATAAAAATTGATATTAATATATTATATAATAATTACGACTTATAACTTTTTTAAGTTTGTCTTAAATGAAATAAATAAAAAACATTGCATTTTAAATAAAGCTTGTTAAATATTCCGTTTGCTAGTTTCGAGGACGGTATTCAAATGTCCCATTAGCGTAGCGAATTTAAATACGTCGATTGATGGGTGGACGGGTGGATGGGTGGATGGGTTGATGGGTTGATGGGTGCACGGTGGATGCCGGCAGATGTCCTGATGACGAGATAAGGAGACAGTTGAATGTGCGTCGCCCCTTAGCGCACAATGTACTGCCGTCCGCGTCGGGCTGAGCACGACAGTGCTGTTGTGAATCGTGGATAACAGGGAATTTTTTTCTCATTTAAACATTTGCAATGGTCGGGGAAGCCCGTGAGAGGTTTATGTAGTTATTAACATTCCCCCGTCAAATACAGTTATGGTTTTGGTATTGTTTTATTTCATCATAATGTAAAGCAAACACAAATTGAATAAATAATTAATAACCTTTTCCAAAAAGTGTAGCGGGTCAGGCGCATAAACCCTTGAGATATTAATTTAAATGTAGTTTTAAAAGTGAGGAATGTTTGATCGCCGCGGGGCGCAGCCGACGCTCGGCGGCGCGGCGGCGCACTCCGCACTCCCTCGTGCGGACTGCGGACTGCGGACTGCGGACTGGTTCGCGTTCACGTACCTACGCGGTACGAGTACGCAGTGAGCTGCGCTCGCGCAGGCCGAGGCGGAGGGGTGCTAACAAGCGCCATTATAAAACAATAACTGAGCCTTCTCAGGCTTTAACGCAAATTTAGATTTATTAACTTAGGGTTGTTATAATGGTTTGTCTAGGAATCATATTATTTTGAAAAGATAGGAAATTACTTTTCATTTGACACCAACGAATTTTAGTAAGTTAATACATAATTGGGTGCTTATCGCTGACAGCCTTAATGCCTTAGCCAAATGTTTAATTCCTTTATTGTTAGACACCCAAACATCAAATAAAGCTTTGTCACCATTACCTTTGAGCTGTTTTCGTGTGTCCGTCTGTTTCGAGCGCGGTTATTACTTAACTAATCCTTTACGCCACAATCGCACGGCAGTTCAAAAAGCGTTGCGTTTGTATGGACGCGGCTTTTCAAGAGAGTATTGTAATGCTGAGAGAGTGCATAAATTTACATTCGTCTAACGCAATGCGTAACAACGGTAACAGCTAGTAGATTAACAAAAAATATTTGTGTAACAAAAAGTTCAAATTGTTAGTACTTAAATAATAAGGATAACAATAGAGGTATTCCTAACCTACGACAGACGTCGTCTCTTCTTTCTGATATAAATGAAATTAAAAACAGAGAGCGTAATGAACCAGCACCATTGTTTTTCAACGAATGTAACGCACCTACTTATATATTTCAACCTCGGTGGACGTAAAAACGTCGCGTTTTAAACGCTGATGTATGAACTGAGCTTTTTTAGCGGCCGCTTATAAACTCTCGTGCGAGTGACACTTCGGGAGGCCTAACGAAATTGTTTTTGACGGACGAATAGTTAATTCGTATTTAATTGGGCGAGGTTTATTGTCGTGTTAGCCGCTTTACGCCGCGTCGACTGATGCCCACCAAATGGGCTCCTCGCATGATCTGGGATATTATGAAGTCCATTCACCTATATTAAAAATACATTCCACCTATATTTTGAAACTTTGATTGTTTATTTTCTTTGAGCAATGTCATCATTGAAAAAATAGTACCTAACTACTGCTTAGTTGTAAAAACTGATTAATTGTTAATATGTACTTCCACACATGGACACATTTACACACTGTTTAAATATGTATGTACATTTATGTATCGATGAAATATAAGAAAAAAAAACTAATCTGTATTTCTTTTGTTTCCAGGTAAGTCAAGAAAATTTAAAGCAAGCGTTTAAGCAATATTTTAAGTGAAGGTAAGTCGTAAATCTGGTTAAGCATTAAAATAACCAACGTGAACTTAATGCTGGAACAATTATCATATTGCAACACTACAACAATTAGGTATACATACGACTATCGTATACATGGTACCGTGCCAATGAAAAACTTTTAATATTTATATATACATGATATATGTTTTTCATTCTAAACCAGTTTTGCCGTTTTTTTAAGAAATTAATGCGTACCTAAGCAGTAGCTTGTATTTAAGAGTCCAGACATATTTCAAGAACGGTTTACAAAATAGATATTAGGTGTTATAACTCAAAGATCAAACGACGCCAACACCTCCCCCCTCCCCCCTCCTCCCGTCGACACAATGTTTATACACCATAAATCGCAGCCATTAGCCGCATCTCTGCGTCTTAATTGCAACCTGTCACAGCGCCATCGGGCATCGCGCGCGGAACAGCGCGGCGGGCGCGGCGGGCCGGGCCGGGCACCGGGACGAGCACACACCATTCATCACATCTCTAACCGTACCTACCCATTATACCTTCACACAAATAGATATTACAGAACGTATTTAACGAATCAAATCTTATATTGCATCGTAAACAAATAAAAGGTACTTTTATGACACAATAAACATGTGTTGTAATTTATCTCCGGCAATGGGTTTTAATTGTTTTTGTAAAAATGTTTATTTGATGTTTACTTTGTAACCCGGGTAATTCTTGACGAAGAAGCCATATGCACTAAAATATGACATAATTGTTATAATATTTGTCACTCTGGGACCAAATAAACGAAAGCAACAACTTTCTTCCATAATAATTTAAAAGACACAGATCACTATACATCGATTTTTTATATCTGTGTCTTTTAAATTATCATGGAAGAAAGTTGTTGATGTATGGATGAGGAGATGTACGGTTACTGTTCATTCTTTAAAATTTTTAAATCTAATGAACTCTACGTGCAGGTAGAGATGGATTAATTAAATAAATATGTTTATTAATCCTAACCAACCATGCTATATTCCCATTATTTATTGATAATATTATTTCGCCCTTCATATTGTAACAACGCGTTAACCATTTCTCCATGAAGGCGAATAAAGTTTAATGAGAACAAAAGAGGTTTATGTAGCGCGACCTCAGAGCGCTCGACTGTTGGAAACGTCGAGAATCAATAAAATGCTCGCTGCCATATAAAAGTTTAGAGAACATGTTAATGACAACGTGCACCGTTTATGTGCCTCGTAAATTAAACACGTGCTTACAGTTTATACACCTCAAACAAGCAACGTTAATTATAACGTTCAGATAGAACTAAACCGAACTATCTAACAATATCTAACAATATCTAACAATACTTAGGCATTAGAATAAAAGTCAAATGTACTACTGAGTTAGAGAGTACTTAAAGCACTCAAAGACTAAATCTACATCGTCAGTTAAGTATCACATTGTTGAATCTATCAAAGTCGGTGACCGTAATTTTAATCAATCGCAACCTGTAATCAAGCTGACGAGATATCAATTTTCTTTCGCAAATTCCAGCAAATTTTCCAACATAACTCTTAAGATTGTGCCAATAAACTATAAATAATCATTTTTACGTAATGCCCGCTGCGGTCGCGCCTCAGCCTTACCGTTGTACATGTAGAGTTTACTTTACGCAAACTTCGCTCAAATTTAACCCTGCAATAATTCATTACGGTACTTCGTGCCGGGTCCGCGCGGGTCGACGCGACGCGACTCTAGGGGCTGGTGTTACGGTGCATGTTCGGGGAGCCGGCCGCAGAGCTGCGCTGTGGGGCGGGGAACTAGTTAGCGAGGTGCGTATTAGCGATGTAATGTTGTGATCTTTTTGGCTCCGGCCTAATTGTAGGTTCTCAACGCCTCGTATGAACGGCGCTTATACGTCAGGGTTGCTACGGCTACGATTTCTTGAATTCATATTTAAAACATTGTTATATTCAAGTCTAAACTATAATCAAGAGTTTATAAAACGTTAAAATTGTTATTCTATTTTTAATTTACATAAAATTTGGACTTACGATTAGAGGCACAACTGTTTAAAGCTTATTACAAAATCTAAACTAGGGCGGCAGTATGAGAATTAAAACTTATTCGTATATTCTTCTAAGACCCAAATATTCCTTGTGTCAAATAATTTTTCATATTTTTATAAATGTGTTGGTCAGGAGCCCTGGGCTGGCGAATATAACATAAAGCTCGGAGTGGCAGCCGAGGGCGTGTGTAATCTGTCGGCGCGGTGTGTGGCGGCCCTGCGTCACGAGACCGGCAATTGAAAAATAAACACGGACGGGTCAAACTCGACATCTGAGCGATTCGCGCGATGAGCCTCTTTTACCC
>JADANM010005043.1:52060-90045 GCA_026213755.1 Eurema hecabe | reverse complement strand
ACTGTGCTGAGCCAGCAGTTAGCCCAGCACTGAGGGTGACATAACTACCTAGTTTTAGTTGGAAGGCTATTAGTAATGTTTTTCTTAAATAAAAATTGATGTAATGTTAGTTATTGACAGCGCTCTGTACGTTAGTTAGTATAGGTATCGTTGGACAAGCGCGCCCCGCGGCGCCCTCCGCCCTCCCGCCGCCCTAGACGCCGTCTCGTGTGTCTAATTACGACCATTACATCAGATTTCCTCAATCGCGTGATATGTTTACGACAAAACATCGTGTCATCGCACATTCCCATGTTATCCGTCCACTAGTTCACTCTCGACTCGTCGACTCCATTTGTTGAAGCGCTCTTATGGAATAAATTAACGATGATATACGAATCGTTTAATATTTTATCCGAGATGTAATTAATTACATTCTAATGTTAAATATGTGACAGGCGAATGGCTGAGATCCAACTGAAGTTTACTAAACACATAGCTCAATACCCCCTGTGTCACGGCGTGTGTGCAGTGTGCTTACCGATTTGATAAATTAACATTTATACCCATATTTTGATTAGGTATTCCTTTTTTCCAATAATTACTCTGAATATGTTTCAGAAATGAAAGATATAGATCGGTAATACCCACTTGATTGTTTGTTTGTCAATACAACCGTTTATAACAAAGACTAGTGTTGCCCAAATTCAGTCTTGGTCTTGCAGTCTTGGTCTTGTTCTTGCGTTTTTGCAAGACCAAGACCAAGACCAAGACCGCGTATTTTTAGCAAGACCAAGACCAAGACTCACCGTGCAAGACTTGCGCAAGAACAAGACATAGCCTGCAAGACTCTTGCGTCTTGCAGCTAGGACTTAGCACTATGTCACTGAGTAGTTAGGAGTAACAGTTCGGTCTATAGGTAGGTACGCTTAGGAATTCTATGAGACGCAAAAAACTGTATCAAAGAATATGAAAAACTGGACCTATGCGCATTACGACTAATACCATAAACATAGCGAATAAAAAAATTATTAAAATCAAACTGAGTGCATGCATAGTTATGTTTTAACCATCGGCACTTTGATAATGCGGCATCAAAGGTTTTGTACTTACTTCTCAAAGAAATTTGCCGCTTTTCGGAAGTACATGGTTATGATACACGCGCCGGCGGCTTCTTTTGAAATCTAAAACAATCGTTGCCGCCACGCCGAAATCATAACATTTGACACTATTTGATTGCCGCCATAGGGCGTAGGTACTCATGCAAAATAATTTCGAATTTTTTTACACGCTTTATATTATTGTTTGATTTGCGGCGGCATCCTTATCATAGAGCCGGCACGTGGCGAGGCGGCGCGGTAGAAAGCAGGGAAACGTACTATAAATAAAGGAATTATTTTAATTCCAGTCATTTCCAATTGAGCTGTGCTTCGAGTCCAACTTAATAATTGTTTTTACTAATTCTCTTCAAATAAATGATAAATCGTAAAACTCTTTTATTAAATTTCTTATAAGTTGAGGGTTCAATCTCTTTTTAGACAGATAAGTATTGTTCTTTAAAATACAGTCAAGTTATTGTAATTAATTTGTTTTTTTACATGTTTTAGCAAATGTAAGCTTATAAATCATGAATGTTTATTAAGAAACAGTTACTTCCATGGAAAACGACATATAGGTCAGTTGATTTTTCGAATTTCTTATCAAATCTTCACTTATTTATTAATCTGCTTGATCTTTACTATTGCTCAGTCAAGCTCACAATGTTCCAATTCTAATACTTTTTTCTAGGATTTAAAGTAAACTTTAATAAATAGTAATAGACTAATAGGTAATTGCAAGACTTGCAAGACTTGCAAGACTCTTGCTGCAAGACCAAGACCAAGACCAAGACTGGGAGCGCAAGACCAAGACCAAGACCAAGACCAGGTGTATTGGCGCAAGACCAAGACCAAGACTGGCTAAGTCTCGTCTTGTTCTTGCGTTGGGCAACACTAACAAAGACATCGTTGTTAATTAGGTACCTCGCTCGCATCTTTGCAAGGTGATAGATCTCCCCAATTAAATATAATTTATTGTAACATATAATTCAGAAATAACTACTTCTTGTAATAAAGACCATTTTGAAAAAGATAGGCTAAATGTATCCATTCGAATCTCAATATTATTATGACTATTCTTATACCTAAATTAATAAGCTATGGCCGTGTAATGCGTACTAAAATGCATACTGTTCTGTAGATCAGTTTCTATTCCATTATAATCTACGTATTAAAAATAAATGCGTGTAATTTGTCTCAATATGACCCGACTCCCGTTCCCCGGGATCGATGCTCACCTCTGACCCTATCTTATATTTTGAACACATACATCATTCAAATGGAATATTATAATGAATTTTATAAATCTATTTTTATTTCATGACTTTTATTAGTTTTTTAACTGCAAAAATTTCTGCCAGTTTTATTTAAGGAACCAAACAGTTTTAAATTTAACAAAAAGTAAAATAAAAACAGCAATACATCTCTGCAAAGAAGCCGCGCGAAAAAAAGCGCGCTGCGCCGTCAAGTGATTACCGCCCAATGTTTGTTTTGTTGCTGTCGCGTTGCCGTCCCGCTCGCACGCGTATCGAATGCAATGTGTGCGTCTCGCGCGTACATCTCTTCAAAGTATACTTTTCGCAACACGATCAAGTCGACAGTTCGAGTCAAGCGATTGCAGTATCTCAAACTTACGTACTTAAAGCGTAGTTTCGAGTAATGACTGGAATAATGGTAAAGGTGAATCGCAGAGGGTCAGGAGAGGAGTGCGTGGATGTGTAATGGTCGGTCGCTTATTGATTGTAATTATGATGGCGCGGTAAGTGCAGGCAGAGCGCGGTCACGCGAGCCATGTGATTTACTGCGCGCTGCGCCGGCGCAGTCGCCCCCTAGTGTCATTTCTTTCCTATGTCCCAGCTCATCTGCACATATAATTTGAGATCGGGCTTTGATTGTAAAAATTGCTTTTTAAAATTCGTGGATTCCCAAAAAACATAGGCGTTCTTTAAAAAGCTTCCACTTTACTTTACTAAAGAGTATTTCAAAATAAGGAATTTCCTGTGAAATGTCCCCAGTAAAAGTGCAAAAAGCGTGACATGGCATTCCCATATTTCGGGCGGCGAAGCGGCCGCGGGGAGCGCCCGCGCAGGCCGCGGACACAATGCGCCGTAAATCTGTCGACGCGACGTGCCCCGGGGCCGCCCCCGCCCCCGCCCCAGCCCCCGCTCTACAAGTTTTCACTTTACTGCCCTTGACATTGAACAAATTCTGCTAGCGAATATTCTCTACTTGCAATTAGTTATTAAAGTGAGTCCTAAAGAAGATAATATTCACATCATCATTCCTCTTGCAAAAACTGTCTTCATATTTAACAATAAAATCTTTTCGCGAACAAAGTATTTTTTAATAAAAAAAATACATAATAAAATGCATCATTGTATTGTCTCGGAGCACGACACGAATTACTTCAGTTTTTGCAAACACCGTGGGATCTTGCACAGTAGTTGTAGTCGGTAGTTGCATTTAAATGAATATTAACATTCAACACAATGGCTCAGGCGTGATTAACAGTTAACACTTGCAGCGAGCGGCCACTGATAAATGCTCCCATTATGATAACACGTGGGATTCCACTTGTTACTGCATCTATGTTAATTGGTCCACTTTTTGTGTGTTCCCTGGTTTAATTAATAGATGTCTTTAACACTTTGAGGCTAGTTTTATTACATCGTTGCCTTTTTTAATCGAGGTGACATGTAATTTAATATTTGTTAAAGGACGCCAGAGATGATAAAGGGGAACCACATTACCGTATCCGTCATATAAATATGTTACCTTCGTCTAAGTATACCAAATTTCCGATTGTAACACTGAACCTCTCATACAAGTTATGGTTTATGTAAATGTAATTCGAGGTCACTTAATCTATTATTCCATAATCGGGTAAGTCGCGGACGCAGCGGACAGCAATATAGTAATATAGTGTCCGGTTGTAGGGGAGGCGTGCGCTGGTGTCAGCTCGCAAAAAGCGGGATATGTGTGTCGGACACTTGTCGTCATCTTTTAAACATGTCGGCAAAAACGCGTCGCGATGCGCGCCGCGGCCGCGGCCGGCGACGTCGTCGCGCACTTTTTCTGAGCACCCTGTAGAGGCTGTATAATCGGAAACAACTGGAAGCCTCGTTGTGACGGTTCCATCTGACGCGATAATTTTGTCATTAAGAATTAATTAATGTTCGAATTATCAACAAGTAATTGTTCGACATTAAAGCAAAAACACGATGAATTTACAATACTTAAAATGCATTAGTTTTTATAGGAAAATTGTAATACAAGGTTTCACCATGAGGAAAAATGTGTATTGATTAAATCAACATTGTTTTCGGAATATTCATTTCTTACTCCAATAAAACACAACTGTATATACACTTTCTTAACGTATGATATTAACTATGCTTGTACAAAGAATAATTCATAATGTGTTGGTACTACAATTACAAAGACAATGATAGATCGTAGATGTGTTAGGTGTTGGCGGTGGGCACGCCGGCGTTTGTCAGAGGCTCTGTGCGCAGTACCATCGATCAAACAGCGAGCCTCGGATTATCGTGATATCATTAATTATTGTTATTAACCGCTCGCCCCGTTAGCGACTGCCGATGTCTGGACGCACGTCGGACGGCTCACGGCGCTGACTGATCACTGATGCTCGTGTCATTGTGCTACAACACCGCGTCCAAAGTTCAACACACAAAGTTGGTCTGCAATATATTGCGACAAGACCTCATCAAACGGGGCAATTAGATCGCTAGATACGTATCTGTCCATCTGCTGATCCATCTCAAGACATTGGCTCGTTAGCACATAGGTATTTGGACGCGCACTCATTAAGAGCGAATGCATCTGTCCTAAAATTAACATAAGGCGATTAGAGTTTCCCAATTTAGTGTTAAACACGACATAGTGGAGGAGCGTGGAGCGCGCCGGCCGTTACATAAATCGCGGCGATAGCATCGGCCCAGGCCCAGGGTACACCGCGCTCTAGCAGACAGACAAACACACAACACACCAACACACAACACACAACACCGGGAATGCTATGTTTTAATTCCGAACTTCAACATCCGATGCGTCCGCCCGATAACGCTTATAACCTTTTTAATTCTTTTTACTTATTTGTGTTCATTTTATGGCGCAGTTTTGTAATAACGAGCATAGTTGAGGAGACACATTCCTCGGACGCTCCACTCTTTGTTTTCGTATAAATTAAAACGCCTCGGAATTCCCATGACAAGAAATAGTCTTCTTAGAATTAGGTAAAATGTTTTGATATCAGACGTTCTTTTTTTTATATAGGTACAACTAATAGAGATAATATTAAAGTAGACAACACTGGCATAAAAGTAAAAATTCCATAGATTTCTATGTTTTTCCCTTCGTGTGATCGCGCGGGTTTGTCTTTCATTTCTGAACTATGTAGTAAAAGCGCGCTTAGCTTTATTAACATTAACATTTAATTAGTGTTAGTGACATTAGCGGCGCGGCGGCCGGTGCGCTCGCGAACAGTGTTAGCATAGCTCACGAGACGCGCGGACACGCGGACGAGCTCCTAATTATTTAATTAATGGCTAACGACGGGCCAGGTGCCCATCACACGTTGTCCATTTTGATTGTCCCACAAGAAGCTCACTCGCACCGAGACCCGACGCTACGTGACACTCTTCATAATTCACTATGAATTTTCACAAGCGATGCACCGTATTCTCTTTTCATTTCAATAGTAGGTATCCACGTTGTACTTACATTAACAGTAAAGCCACTATAAATGTCTAATAATCAAATTACGCTAAACTGTTTGTTTTACTAAATCTTCAAGCTATGATGTAAGTCTTCGATTATCCCATATAATATAATTTGTATAAGCGGATGGATAATTTTGTCTGTTTTTTTTTATATAATGATACTACTAATATAATTAAGAAAACAAATTTAATTAGTTCTTTGTTACCATTTAATAAATTCCGAACCTATTGGGCCAAATTGCAAGAAAATCCAGTGTAGTGGAAACCATTTAAAATGTCACGAAATTACATAGGCGGGTGAGACCGCGGACGGAGCTCGTATACATTTGATAAAAATATTAGTGTGAGCCGAACGACTTCATCGCGCGAGCGGCAACACGTCGCCGCAGTTAGCGCGCCGCCTGCGAGTGCCGATGCTGGCTTTTTGCGGCACGCTGCATACTGCGTGCTACACACTGCACACTACTCATGGAAGAAGATGTAATTACGTTGTGTCCGTGCACCTAATTGTCTCGTCGGAGTTATAGTTAACGTAAATATCGCTTATAAATAGACATTGTGTCATTATAGTATTTGAGAGTGCAAAATAAAGCACATTTTTCACCAATTTGATTGGTGCGTTATATAGATCATATTTCAATCCGATAAAAAATATGAAGGTTACAAATAAATGATGATGATAGTGCAATCATTAATCTTCACAATTTCCTTGGTATTTTCCTCTCGAGCACTCAGCCGATGGTGATGATAAATCATCAGGAATCATTACGAATGTAATGTGTACTATATTAAACTGTAGCTGCGTCGGATGTCGGACACGACTCACGCGCACACGCCCGACGTAGGCCTAATTCAATTACATGTTGTAGACATAGCGATAGCACACAATAATTGTTTGCTTTGTTATAACTAGCTGTGCCCCGCGGTTTTACCCTCGCAGTTCACGTTCCCGATATAAAGTATCCTGTGTGTTAATCCAGGGTTTCATCTATCTAAATACCAAATTACAACTTAATCGGACCAGCCGATTTTGCGAGAAAAAATACATTATTATATTAAACAAACGTACATTATCATAAACTTTAATATTTATAATATAAGAAGGATTCCTTATTTTGTTACAAACTAAAGCTGAACCAATAAAATGTATATTAAATATACACATTCAATACAGAAGGTATTCTCCAGATTGATATAAATACAATATACTCAAATAAAGCAATATAAACTTTAATAGCCGAGGACCAAACAAGAGTTATTTAACGTCAGGTAAAATGTTTTAATATGCATTTGTCGGTACAGCTTTAAGGACATGGCTTTTCTAATAAAGTCTAGACTCGAGATAATGATCGGTTAATCGTAAAATTGCAGTATACTTAGGAATTTACGTACGATGTTTAATTAGTGTTGAAGTTTTAATCAGGCGAACGGGCGAGGCCAGGTAACCCAGGTAACCCAGGCTAGACAATAAGAGTGAGTGCAGGACTGGTCGATATATTAGTGTGTAATTGGTCGGCGAAACGCGCCGGTTTGTTTGAGTAACGAGCGGGCTCAAAGCGGCCGGCGGCCGGCGGCGAGCGGCCTCATTGATTGATAAATCAGACCCTTTGCGATACGCAGAGATGCATCCGCGATATTGTACGAGATTGTACGTGAATAGTCTTGTTATAATGCACGAATAAATACGCCTGCTAATCATATATGGCGATGTAATGAAGCCTGGACTAAAGTTTCGCTCCATTGCTTCCTTTGTTCCGTGCTACTTATATTATATTCTGAAAGGAGTATGGTGTGAAAAGGTTAGATTATTAATTTTTTGGTATCACTCGCACAATGCCTTTTAGCTCTAAAGGATGATCTTTGGCTCTAGTATAAAAATTATCTAATTTTTACATTATAAGTACAAGTAAGTGAATCAATAAAGTAAGCTGAAAATAAGCTAATGTATTTATTAATATAAGGCCCATCGCCCGGCGCTCCGGCCCTGCGCTGCACGATATCGAAACTAAAATAAATGCCCCGAGGTATGTTCCATATAAAGAAATAAAAAGACTCTTGAAATATTCGCAAAGTGATAACGCCGACCCCGATGAGATATTTTAAAAGCATTTTAAATGATAACGTCTAATAACGTTGCGATTTGCGATTCCAGCGTTCGGCGACGACTGAGCGAGTGAACGAGTGAACGACTGCGCATAACATAAGGGCTCATTAGCTCTTTATTGCCACATTATTTAAACGACGATAATATTTAAACAAAATACTTTTAATGGGTTTTAATCGCAAGTGGCGTGTTGTGTTGTAAGCCTCGATACATAAGCTGACGGGCCTCTCGACCTGGCAGGGCCGGCCTGCGTCTGCGCCGCTTAGCGCTCGTTGCTAATGACTAATGACAGCTACTTATGTTAATATAATATTGATAATATGCCAATGTAGAGCAGTGTTTAGCTACGAATAAGTGTTCTAACATACTAAATTGACAGAATTATATATTTTAGTGAGTAGTACCTAAGTTAAAAGACTTGAGTATAATTTTAAGTGTACATATTATGTATAGTATAATAGTCAAATTGAAATAAATTATAATTTTATCTTGACGCTACATTCTACAGTGTTTGTTTGTTATTGCTCTTTGAAAGTTAAAATGTAGAGTATATTACCATATTTTCATAAAAGCTAAATTATTATCCCATAAGAAAAGTTTTTGACAAAAATTGGCGGATTGCAATTTAATTTGTTAAATTACTAGGTTTTATATGATCTTAAAATCATTAAGGCTTCTTTTAAATACAACTCATGTCAGATCGTGTACTACTCTACGCGAGTAACGTAAGAAAATGGTGTCATTTTAAAATATAGACAATGTTAATAATAAACAAAAGCTGTATATTAAAGTGTCACATTTTCATTAATTAACAATTGATCGCGATCCTCTCTCGGGAGGCGCCCTCCGTTGCAAATAAATGTAATGTAATTGCGAAGAGCTGCGTTTCGTCAGTGCTCTCATAGAGCGGGGAAATGAGACCGGGATTGGATTAGAGCCGGCTAATGAGCCGCGGAGCGCCGCCACCCGCATACACTCCCGGACACACTCCCGGACAAACACACGGACACACCCGGATACCCTCCCGGACACCAGGACACTCCGGCCGCCGGACACTCGGGGCCGAGAGCACTACTAAACTGATTAGCGGAGCCCTCCGAGATGCATCGATGATTTGTGCGTCCAATTCAATTATAATACAATTTCTTTGTATTAAATTGACACTGTATTTATTTGTATTCATATATTATATTATGTTGTTCTTAATAATAACATCGTTAGGAAATTGTTAATAACATAGCATGTTATTTTAAATACTAAACACTAACATGAATTGTTTACCAGGTTTTGTACTCTTTACTTCTTTTTAATAGCAATTTATGCCAATTTTAAATCTATCTGTAATAAATTTATACTTACAGCTCAAAATGTCTGTATTTATGACATGAATAGAAAGGGGCAACTTTGTTGCGCGCGAGTCCCGTTGCTATAGAAGGGCGCGGCGTCTTCCTGAGTGAGAGCAACACTAGGAGCATGATTTACTCGATGATTCTGTAATAACATGTGCACCGCGCGGGTGTTTCAAATTAGATTGTATTGGAATTATTTCCGGTCGGCCGCACTCCCCCGGGGACATTAGTTTCCACTCGCCCCACTCGCCCCACTCGACCATCTCACCCCAGCTCCCTCTCGACTGTCACCAATTGTTGTTTGTCATTAGGTAATTGAGTTTTAACAGAAAGAGATTACATTCTTTTCGTATTAAAATGGAAAAGATGAGCAGTGCGGGAGCAATGATGATGACAAACAAACAGTATGATAGCATACTGCTACTCTTGCTTGCTGACTTGACGACATTACACGGGGACAACTGAGTTTTTACTTATTTATGAAAATAACTACTACATGAGTACATTATAATTCTCAGCATTATACAAACACCGGTTTGAGCAAATGTTTTGTCTAGTTAGGCTACTCTTGAATACAAGTTGCATAACAAAAATTACAATTATATTAAATAAAACAATGCAAATGGGATTTACAATTGGTGAATCCATTGATCAGTAGAGCTGAAAATATAGCATTATGAGGCGCGTGCCGCCGCCGCGCCGCGCCGCGCTCTCCGTGAAATTGAACATTTCGCTGCACCAGCATCATTACATTTATTGTCACACAAGCAGTTTATACGCTGTGTTGGCTGCTTTATAACTATAAAAAATTTACGAATTAAAAATTTTTCATTTATTAATATCATTAATGAAGTAGTAACAATGGATAGTATGTCTAATAACTGATATTTTATATACTAGGTACGTCTTTAATATTGTAATTTTAATCAGTAGTATTTATCTCATTACTGATCAAATTACACGTGATTGCAAATAAAAAATAGTGTAGGTACGTATGTTAAGGAGGACTCATTCCAAGTTTAGATGCTTTTTTTAAATATAAATGTCTAATTGAAAGATTTTTATAATACAATAAACGAATATATAGTTGTAACCAGTGGTGTCTAATGATTTGTTTTGCAATACCATGACGATTCAAAAGTGTTACTATTATTAAAAAGGTTTTTATCCGGTCGGAAATAACCTTTTTTTGTCAGTTCCAAATATTTTTTAAGTTTTTATGAACTACGTTATCTGGGGGCACGGTAGTGCCTCCGCCAAGTGGAGCAAAAAGCAGCACGGCCGTACCATACTTTTCTCGAAGCAATTTAGGCCATTTTCGACCCCCTGTAACTTCGTTGTGGATTAAACTAGAAGACTGAATTTTCGGTAACCATTGTAAACATACGGTATTTCAAATTTCGTTCAATTTGAACCAGTAGTTTAAGAGTTACAACGGGTAAAATTTCTTAATTTGGTCACGGACTGACTGACTGACTCACTCACCGATCATCAAAATTCTAAGGCACTTCTAGATAACCTAGAAGCTTCAAACTTTGCACCAAGATAGATCATTAGCCACATATTTAAAGGAAATATTATAAAAACATTAAAAAATAATATACCATAGAAAACAATTTTATATTTGCGGTTGGACAACAACATTGTGTTTGGATTTAGACTGCATTGTTAACTTTGTTCGTTGTTTAAGTACTCATTTCTAATAATAGTAATTTAAATGTAATAAAAAAAGAAAGAAATACACTTACAAAAAAATAAATGAGATCCTACGTAAAAAGTTTTGAGATCTCATAGAAGCCAAGTCCTATTCAAATTATTTTGTAGTTATAAATCAACATTAAGTTATTGTACTCAAAGTTTTCTTTATATTATAATTATAGTGACAACTATAAAAAAACGATGGAAAGACTGCATCGAGAGACTTGGCATTTTTTACATTAAATGTTTTTCGTGGGATTAAAATTTACGTGTTTGTATTATATTGTAGTATTCCTACGGCTACATGCCGCCTTGACATCGATTTAAGTGTATCTTTCAATTAACTGTAGGTACCTTGCTACTCCTTAGATATCTCATCTAGGATCGATTATTATTATTCTATAACATAACCGATACACAATATATTTCAGCAATTCGGGTGCAAAAACTGCATAGTTATAAAACTGGATTTTGTAAATGTCTTCACCACTAAATGAATGGTAATATTCTCATAGGATTTATCGTTAGCCACAAATCTGCGGCGGCTGCGCGTAATCCCGGGATTACGCGCGATTCTCGTGATGATTTAACGTCGCCAGCTGTCAGCGGCTGCCACCACACCACCGACACGCCGACACACCGACACATCGACACTCTGCACTTACACTATCTGTTCGAGTTAAGGTATATCGTAAGAGTGGTTCACTTACGTAGGCAGATATTAACAAGAAACTAAAATTATCCTGGCTTGATGGACATAAGCACGAATGCATTCGTTCCTTTCGACTCACAAACTGTATCGTTTTTTACAAAAGTACTGTATATTAAATATTGACATAAATTCATAAGGTATTTCTTTAATTAAAGAACTAGCGAGGGTCCGACGCGCAATATCCGTAAAGGCTGAAATAAATTATAGCGAATGGAGGCCGTTGTTTGAACGCCGCGTAAATACACTCTGATATTTGTGTTTTAAATTAGCATTATCTCGCAAGTGCATAATTATCGGTTGGTGTGCGAGCGAGTCTACCCGTAGGTACTCCGTGAAGCCGTGCCCCGTACACCGCGCACACCGCGCGCACCGCGTAGCGCCGAGCGCAAGTGCGCCGCAGCGGGGCGCGCGCTACCTCACCGGACCTCCATTAATTCGCATATTTGCACTTATTTACGACTCGACTTGTTTGTTATTATACAAACGAATAATCATTTAGACTATTAAAGTCTTTCTTCTCGGTATTCGCTGCGGCTCGGAGGCGAGGCTGTACGTCTCCTGGCGCAGCTCGCCGCTCGCCGCGCGCACACACGTCGCGATGATGAACACGATGTTAACACGCACTTTATGACTATTAATTAGCTCTAATGCTGGAACGTACGGAGAGCTCTCTGGAGTCGCGCCGTGTTTTTGCAGTGACCGCCCGTGTGGTCGCGCGTCCGGACCCACTCCGAAACAAAAAGAACACATCATTATTTATCTTTGATCCATCTATCATCATCGACGTTTTTAATATTGCGAGTTTATTTAACGTTTAAAATAAAAAATAACAACATATCTTGCATAAAAACGGTTAAGTAAATAGCTACAGGTAGGTATAATAGAATGCCCGTGGTTGGAATACATAACTAGCTGTGGCCAAATAATGCGACACGAGTTATAATTAAGTCCGATGAGATACAAGCGGGCTGCGTCTTAATGTAAGGACATAATCGAGCGCGCGACCCGTAGGTACCTTGTGCGACGGAATTGTTATTGCTATTTGTAATCGCTTTAATGCGAAATACACATATTAAACAGGGCCGTAAGTGGGAATATCCATACATTTTATCAGTAAATACTGCTTCGAGTATAAGTTGCAACCATTTTGCGATGCTAGTCAGGACTCAGGAGTCACTTAAGCGACACGATGACATTTTAGTGATCTCCCATGATACGCCCAGGCTCCACTGGATTAGCATATGTATCATTTCTACTATCCATCGCTAAGATCTTTGTGATTCATCGGCGTGGAGAAATTACAACAGCACGCTTTGTTCAATTATGTAAAGCCTTCCTCTAGTTATAGGTAATTGGGCGTTTGCATTATTTTTAAAGCTTCAAAATATTAAATATGAAGTGCGGTACACAACGGGCGGCGCCGGCGGCATTACGTCGGGTCTGGTGCGCGCGTGCGCATCGCTGGGCTGCACTAATGCACTGCGCGATGTTATCGCCAGACACTATTGTTGTTGCCATACTCTGCGTCTCACTTTGACAATTGACCATTTATCCTTATTATGTAGGTATATCATAATTATGCATATTGTAGAACAGAGTAGTCGGACAGATCAATTATAATGCTTACCTTAATTAAGACGCCAACTTACCAACAAATTACACAATTTATGAAAATAATTTCGTCATAATTGAAACTCGCATAACTTAATTCTCGTCCTTAATAACTTTCAAAATACTCTCACTTCTAAATTATTTTAAACTTGAAAAAGTTAATGTTCAGGTAAATTACCTCTCTTACCTGTTCTAGCCCGGGTGTAGATAAAAGATATATAATATTAAATAGTACTTAGTTGTGGATGGAGTTGTTAGGTAACGTTCAGACGAGTGGACCCGAGCCGGCCGGATGGCAGCTCACCACAAGGCCACGTCCGCCACCACGAGACACCACGAGACACCACGAGGCGCCTCGCTTCACCGGGCACGCCACAGATCGGGTGTCACAAGTCAGCATCATACTTGCGCGTACATACCTACAATCTATGTTGCACTATCTATTAGGTACACTCTCTACACATCTATTGCCGGTTAAGATCTACCATATTCTTGCAATCTCAACTATCTAAATAAATATGAACATTAAAAATCTATAATTGAAAGCAATTATCGTATTATGACGTGCAGCAGTCGTTCCACAATAATTAAGTAATGACAAGTAAAAGGCGCCCGCAGATCTGCGCCGCCTCTTTATCGCGCATGTGCGAGCGGCGAGCGGCTCAGTAACACGCCTTACCGACTGCGACACAAAGCACCTAAAAACCTCATCGCATGAAAAAGACGAGACGTGTCGAGGTGCCACTGACAGAGATTTATCGATATTACATTTATTAAATATTATTTAGTATATTTTTAGCGTTAATTCGTTAGAATTAAAACTGGTTAGGTTCTATTCATTAGTGTAGTTTACACTAAATTGGCATTCAAAAAAATGCAAACTTGTTCAATAGTTGAGACAAGTTGTACCTACCCTTTCTTAAAAGATAAATCGACACCATAAAACTAGCACTACGGTAGCGGTCGCTACAAGTCTAACAACATATTATATATCTCAGTTTTACTTTAATTAAACTAAATAGATGAAATGTAAAATAAGTAAATATTTGAATACATGTATATTATACCGCCATATCGCTGTGACAAGCGGAGCGGGCGATCCCCGAAACCCCGAGCAACGCAAGGCAAACTTTATAAAAGCGAGCGAGAAACAAAGGAGGCTCGAAAGGGCTTTGAATCTAAATCCCTTCTTAACTCCATTGAGCATTGTTCGGCCATTTTGTGAAGTGAACGGTAACGCAATCCGGCATTGTGCCGAATAATCGCGCCGTATCGGGTGATCTCAGTTGTTTGTGTGCCTGTCTGTGTGTTTGTACGCAGCGACTAGCGCCGAGCCCGAGGCACCGGCACCTGGCTGCTCGGCGGCGCGTCGCGCGGCCGTCGTACTGTTGCGTTGCGTTACAATAGCAGCGACCGACATTACGAGCAAATGTCTTCTTTGTACTTACCGCATAAAAAGTACGAATCATTCAATGCGACTCTGAAATGTTCGCAAATGGATACAATCATGTTTTTTATCAGTCTTAATATTTTTATGGTCTATTCACACAGCCCTCGAAGCGACAATAGAATATGTATAGACTATAGAGTGTTTAAATCTAAAGTTTTTTTTTGCATGTAACCGAAACCTACTCAATACTAATGCGAAGTTCAGTAAAAAAATGATATTTCATAGAATTTAAAACACAATCAAATTACTTTAGCATAAGGTCAAAACAAATCGAGTCTACTCGAGCTATTTAAATCCCATATTAAATGTGATGAATGCACGAAACGACGTGTCCATTAAGGAGGAGGCAAAGCATGCTAGTGTTGTGGTGTGCTCCCCGCCCGCCCCGCCCGCCCCGCCCGCACCGCACAATGCGTGTTGACAGCCGCGTCGCCGATGCGCGCGCGCACCATGCCTTCTATTCGCCTGATTACTGCTATATAGATCACACAACCCCATACATCCTCAAATGATATACTAAATTTCCCTGAATTTTATGTGTTTTATAAATAAATTAAAACCATAATAACGGTTTTGTAGTAGAGCAACAACATAACCGACTACAAAATTGGAGATGTAATCTTACAGCGTTACAATAAATGTTGATTCGTTAATAAATTAAAAGCTCTATCGCTACATGTTTAAATTTTTTGTCAGTGATGTCGTATCGTCACATCGAAAATATTAATGAAGGTCTAAACGTAAATTTGGGAAGAGACCCATTTCGGTTAAGTTTCCCGTGATCAATATCACTAATTTAATAACGCAGAGACGACGACACCCGAGATCCGACCATAAAAATGTCGGGTCGGCTTCAATCAATCTTGTTCCGTACCTGAGCCGAGATCGGACCTCGCAGATAACCCTTCTCGATGCGTAATACCATTAAAACAACGGTGACAAACAAACCGAGAGGCTGGCTCGCGTCTCGCGTCTCGCGGCGCGGTGCCGGCAGGCGCCCTACGCGCTCGGCACAAGGTCCACAATGCGGCGGCAGCGCGCCGCACGGCTCAGCGCCCAGCGCCGCCCGCGCGGGATGATGACGAGCGCGGCTCCCACTGCGAGCGTTTGTTTAAGCTCTTTGTTTTTCTGCATCGGTCGTGGCTTCGTTTTAATTAATGCCCATCACGTATTTTTTTCGACGTTCGCTTTATCGTGTCGCATTTTTTTGATTCGCTTTTTGTACATCCATTTTTGAAATATTTCCGTGGGCCGCGTGTGAGGCGATATCTCGACGTCTTCTATTGTTTTCGATTTGATATATTTATGCGCTGCGAGGACGCTGCCTGGAGTTCGAGTCTAGGGCTATTGTTTTTGTGGCGGAGACGTAGGTACATAGGTAGGTAGGTAGGTACCTATCGCGCGACGTCGTTGTTGATTTTATTTATATGCTTCAAAGTATTTAAAATGTCCGTCGCTGACAGTCGCTTATCGCGGTTCCGGGAATCGAATCGTTGGTCTATTTGTAACGTTATCGCGTTTATCTCGGCTCGGCGCGGTGTGTCGGTGTGAGCGGACACCGGCCCACGTGACCTCCCTCGAGGGCGACATAGCTGTACCGGGTCTCTCGACTCCTCTCACTAGGTGCTATGTAAATGTCCCAGGTGCGACATGTTATTGGTACATAGTAAGGAATGAGTGTTTATTATCTCGATGATATAAGTACAGTCATGAATTGGAAAATATAATCTTAACCACTCGATCCGTGATCTAAGTACGGAGCGCGCCTGTAGCCACCCACGCGTCTAAAAATGCATACCACGATTTGTATCAAATTGGATTAATATCGTCGTTAATTCAGAAATAGAGGTATTTTTATGTGGGGTAATTAAGTGCGTGGAAGGCGCGCACACAAAACCGGAGACATATATAACGTGTGACAGAACTGTACATCAACGTCCACATAAAACGCTCATAAACTGCACCGCGCGCCCGCTCCGCCCGCTGCGCCCTCCCCGCCCGCCCCGCCCGCTCCTCCCGCCCCTCCCGCTCCACGACGTGCTTACAAATTAACTAACACGCTTTTATCACATTACTTTTTGTACGACAAAAGTCCGTGTGCTCTCTTTTTTTTAATTTAATTTCAATAGAGGCATTTCAAGACCTGCCTTACTGTACCTAATACAAATACTTTATACGTTGTTTGTAATATAAAATGTTTGTTCTTTCCAGGTAAGTTGACGAAACTCGAGCCAGCGCTACGTAACTCACGCGCGATCGGCGATAAGCCGCGCCATTTGCATACGGCGCGCATCCGATCGCCCGATAGCCGCCGACCGCCAACCACCGACGAAATACTGTCGTTAATACATTATTAATGGCCCGGGTGCCTCTTCATTCTACCCGGCGCATTGACAGCGCGACCTTTACGGCGCGGTGCACGTTACACGGTACACACCAGCACTGAATAAAGTCCGCTAAGTTATGGCACTAGACTAGACTCATAGTGAAGGCTCGCGCGCGCGCTGGCAGCTAATCGCGTCGCTATGGCACTGCCTACAAGCATTAATACAGACGTGCACCTTCCCGACTTGTAGTTGCTTATTAAATTTCCTACATGTTATAATGTTTCAGGACGATTTTACCGTGCGATGTTAATGTAATTGGAGTCTTGTCGTAAAATATGTTTATTTATGATTTTACGACTTGTAATATTTCTGGTACGCAAGGGTATCGCGGGCCCTCTTGCTCTTAGGCGCCGTTAGTAGTAACGTAGGGTTATTTGTGTACAAATGTATCTATTTGTCCGTCGGTCCCGATAGCGGTCCCCGGGGCCCGGGCCCGCCCGACCCTCGCGCTCACTAAATGATTCACAAGAGATCTCATTTCAAAATAAAATACAAAATTCGTGTCTCATCTTTCACATCACAGCTCTTGTGACGCGTCAAACTTAATCCATAGATGATTGTAGTACCTATCACTTTCGTTTCTATTCTATCTGCTAGTATCGACATGGACTAGCTATAGGACGTAGCTATACAACTTATAGCTAAAAGCCATATATGGCGTCTTCAGTCACAGTTTCTAGTCTAAGAATTAATCGAGTGGTCATTAATATCTGCGATGTAGTGAATGCAATGCACACATGGTGAACGTGTCCGGATCGGGTCCGGCGCGGGTCCGGCGCGGGTCCGGCGCGTCGTATAGTCTCATTGCCTTCAATCTCGGCCGACAGCGTCCGCCCAAGTGGAAAATTGAAACAAGGGTGGACCCGCTCCGCCGCACTGGCTCATACGGAGTTATTGTACATTCCGGTGCCGCCGGGAATAACTAACAAATTACTTGCCCGAATCCCGTGAGATTCTCGGATTAAGGTCTCCCAGCATGTTATTATAAAATAATGCAGACAGGACTTTTATTTATTAGCGAAATATTGTGTAGGTACAGAGAAGCTCAGGTATATCACTATATATAACTTTTGCTATAGGTTATTTTGATTGTGAGAAGATGCCAAAGCCATTTTATATTTACTGTATATTAAGTATTCTGATCTCATAACTTAAATAAAAGTGAGATATAAACGATATAGACCAACAATAACAATTTCCATCGATACATACAACGTAAGGAATAAATTTAATATTTCAAAAGCACCATCATTACAAAGTGATCCCCAAATTACATTCGGATAATAAATCTTCTTTAGTCTTATGATTTACAAAAAAATGTTCAATGTTCAATGTTCAATGTTCAATCCCCAACAAGAAGAATCGTAACACGATCGCTCTTTGGAAATAATGATGTCATCAAACGCTAATCCCAAAGCTTTCATGTGGATTGAGTCCGGGCCAGCTCTGCGCTCCGGCCGCCCGAGCGGGACTTACGCGATCTTCAACCTTATGCACAAGGAGCCACGTGAGTCTGTTGTTGGAGTCACTGGAAGAATAAACATTGCCAAAATTCGCGCACCAAACATCAAATTACGACGCGGCAAATAAAATTCGAACTCTATCTGTCGGTACTAGATGTCAATTTAGGTTGCACTTAGTGTTCTTGTAGTCAAACTAATCGGATTTAAGATGAGAGCATTCTGTTATATACCGTGAGTGCATGGCGGCAGGGTCGATGTTGTGTCGTGGGGCGGTAGGGGCGGCAGGGGCGGCAGGGGTGCGCTTCGTCGCGATACATTAGTCGCGTGATTTATCGGCGGGAAGCGGCACAGTCACAACACAACACACAACACAACGCACAACACACTCGGTGCTCTTTGCTCGAGCGCTGTCCGTTACACACAGTTTAGCTGAAGGACTAGGGCTGCACGTTGCGCTATTCACAGCTACACTACTCGACACCATAGTAACACGATATCGGATTGTTAGTTTTTTTTGATAATAGTCAACAATATTATTACAATAAAGTACAATAAAAGAAGTTCTAACAAATAATTTAATCAACGAATTAAGTTTGTTGCGCTAATACATTATTTTATCATGACATGGCAGACTTATCCACGTTTAGGCTTATATCTGTTAGTTCGGCGCATGATTCTTATGTTGCATAGATATCGATTTGTACAAATAAACAATGTGTAGCAACCATAGATTGCAGTAGAAACTAGGAGTAGTGCAGAGTAATTGTCGTCGAGGGGCAGTGGGGCGGCGTCCCGCGGGACGGCTCTCGGGCAAATTACTCTTGTTGCAGTCTTGCTTAGATATCAAGCGGATTTTGTTTTTGCAAATTGATGGGTAATATGTTTGTAAGGATATACCTATTATAGACATGCAAAACAAAACCTTCATTAAAACAATTCTTCTTGTATACAAATATCTAAGGACAGCAGGCGCCAGGTAGAGAGTACTAGTATTAACTCGAACATTAAACAAATGAACGCCATTATGTCTCTAATTCCTATACGTAAGGCGGTAATGCCAATGCGACTGACGTGTGACGTGTGACGTGTCGCTATAGTGTAATGAGTGTAATGTATAGTGTATTAATTCCACAGAATTGTCCTCGTCAGCGCTGTCAACCCTTCCCACTAATTGTATTATAATCATGCATTAAAACAAAGTGCGTCCGGGTTAAAACACGAGACGTTAGATTCAATTCTTTGAGCAATCCATCAAAGCGGCAGGGGGCAGGGGGAGGGGGTAGGGGTTGTAATGTGATTGCGCCGGGGGTTAACGGCCGTTGTTTTATTGCGTTTAATTTGTTTACAAACGCAATCACAAAGGGTACACTCGTTTAATGGTTTCGAATCGCACTCCACATTGGGACTGCCCTTTTGTATGTACGTCATTGTATTTGCAGTCGCCACTTCATTATTTTTTTATTCTTTTTCAAATGTCGGATGTGACTTTTTTAATATTAATAATTTTATTTTAGGTTATAGGTATACTAAGCTATCTTGCAACTTGAAAAATTTTAAGGATTTTTGTTGGTTGATTTACCTTGCTGTCGGATAGTAGATGAGCTCTCAAAATATCATTAGAACCGGAATCAGTGTTTCTGCAATAACTTATAAGAACCGCGGAACATAGCTAGTAATACTTTAGAAAGGAAAAGTTTGAGGCGTTCGAAGAAATAATGCCTACATTTTGTAATATCTATTAGATGCAACACACAGTGTGGCAACCCGAAAAACGTTAAAGATTTTTAAAATAAATAAATCATCTTAATTATTTTAAAGTACAATGAAAGTTAAATTAATTTCTTTTAAGTATAAGTAAGGACTTAGAGATGTGGGTCTCTTTGTCCGTAACTTAATATCTGTTTCGTATCAGTTTGAGTGGTCCCGCGATAATATAATCGAATTACGCTCCTCCTCGCGCTGACTTCGTTCGTTTATCATAAAATTTGGAAATTGCTCGTATTTTAAGAAGATGTCCTCTCGCGTCGTGCTAAGTGCGTTCAGCTATTAGGGCTCCGCGGGCCGCGCCGGGCCGGGCCGGGCGCACCTGGCCGCCTCTATAAATAAGGCATCGTTTAACGCGCCTTCCATTAGGCAGACACTAAATTTTAAGATACATGATGGTTATGGACGCCTGGTACTTGGCTACCGTTAAGTAGCACTTCTCAATTTAACTGACTTGACAATTTGAGGGTTCGTTTATAAATAAACTTGTAACCGTCTCTGCAAGCTTTTTTATGAATATATTATAAGTGTGTCTCGTGTGTTCTCTCTTCTCGTTGCTGCTTTTAACTGCATCTTGCAGCATCTTGCTTTACGTTGCGTTCGAAATTTTTAATATTTAGCTAGAACAATATGTAAATATTAAAATACTTTTAAAAATACATTTATTATTCTAAAGGACTAATGAGTATGTCAAACAGTTATAATATAAAATGTTTGTCCTTTCCAAATAAACATGTCGTCGAGTTTCCTTACTGTTCGTAGTAACATATCTTTAAACTTCAATTTGAAAATAAGAGTATAGTGTAGTGAAGTGATTCTCCCCCCCTGCCCCGGGGGCCGGGGCGCGGGGGTCGTCCGCCGGCCCCCGGGCGCTTAATATTTAATACAATATAACGGTGGTGTGTGACGCACTGTCATTTGTTTTCATTACGCCGGCCCCTTCGGATACATCCAGAAAATTTAATCTCGCAACAATCATCAATGTTTCTATCCCGTCTTTATATTTTATAGGGTTCCTTATAGGACCTTAAAATGTAACTTCTATGTTAAAAGCTCGGAAAAACTGTCTTAAACGCTCTACTTACATAAAAATATAGATAGATAAATAGGTACTAATTACATTAGATACTGCCTTAAACTATATTCATGTTATAAATGCGACAGTTGGACAGAGTGTGGCCATGTATGGATATTGTTTCTCTTATAATCTTTAACTCTTCACTTTCATAATAACCATACTTATAGTTCAAACGTGGATTAGTTTCTAAATTGCGATAAAGTAAAATACGCAGATAAAAAAATACTTTATTGAAAAATCTAATAACTATACATCACATTTTTTTAATCAATTGGTGCGCGGTGGTAATAATTATGGATCACCAATATATAAATAGCAAATTATTAAAATAAAGTTATTGGTATAATATGTGGGAAGAAAAAAATAGTGTTTCGTAAACGGCGGCGCGAAGTATTCTGTTCCACTATTGTATTCACGATCATTTCAGGGCAGAAATAAAATTTATTACTATAAACTAAATAAAAATAACTTCTAATAAAATGCCATGTTACACTTTAGACTATCTCTGCACCAAATTTCATCAGTCAGTTGAGTGGTGTAGATGTAACAGCGTAACGGACAGACGAACAAAAATGCTTTCGCATGTTTAATATTAGAATAGTTTATAACCTGTTTTTATTCTTGAATCTTTCGTGACAAAAAGTCGTTTATAATAAAGTTGTAGATAATGATTTCCTTGACAAGTTCAACTACGTTCTTCCATTGAACAATAGCCCATTGATTAGTCAACGTTGAGGAGTGAGGACTCTTCTAACGATTAATGTTTAATAATAATCATGCCTCTTGTAGGATTCCTGTGTTTATATTGAGTGATCGAAACAACCTTATCGCTCTGGCTTGCAAGTTTTTAATTAGATTTTTTTTATATATATTACTTTACTCGAAAAGACTCGAAACCACATAATATAATATATGTATGTATGTTTCACCCTAGCGCCTTAACTATTTCTTATGATGATGTGTCAGTAGATTGCCAAAAAATTGGATAACACTATAGAAAATGTAAGCTGAATCAGAGTGGAGTTGTAACTTAGTAAGTGGAGTTGTAATTCTAACTTGCAGACTATTTTAACTGCATAAACTATACATACTAACGTTGAGTGTGTTTTGTTGTGTGTTCAACACAAGATGTAGCGTTATATTTACGGCCACATGTCCATTTTATCTTTGACTGAATTATTGCACTGAGCAACGTGTAATTAGATGTGTATTCTATAACAAGACATAATAATTGTGTAGTTTTGGATTCTAGCCTATTTCATGAATATTTACTATACGCGTGGTCGCAGCGCCCCGGTGCGCTTACTGCATGGACTATTAAGCTACCACTGTATTAAGCTCGTATAGATAAGGTTTACGAGGCGAGGCCCGCGAGGCACGAGAGGCCCGGGAGGCCCGCGGCGCGGCTGCCGGTTTACGGCCTACAGCTGACCGTCGGTCGCAACTTATACGAGCTCTGATAACACGATTTAAGTGTCCGTAAAACTCGGAAACTTCTGATTACGTTATAACGTGTTAAACTCCATTTGACTGCGAGCGTCGCGCACTTGTCGATAATTCTGCAATTAAAAAGAAAGTTACGTGATTACATCTGCTCCGTTTTATCAATAACTTACGACTCTATAAATTATTTTTCCAATTTAACATTTTATTGCACCTTTTATGTTATAATCTAACGGCGATATTGGATTAAGTCTCATATAGGATGTTGGATAACAGTTAGAGCGGGCCACAAAAGGCACGCGACACTGTTTGTATAGCACTTGATGTACTTGAACCCTTGAGTGGAGTAGCGTGGAGTGGCGAGTGGCTCACTCGTGCGGCCGCTCTACTGATTAGGAGCTTCTCTCGAGTACCTACAGCAGCTTTGTTACACCAGCTTATTTGTGTGTGTCCTTGTGTGTGTCACCCAGCCGTTACTTGTTATACGAACATTTAACTTGTTTGCCCGCACACAACGTCTTCCAAATTAAATCTTCTTTTTTCACATCAAATAAATCATTAATTAATTTTTGATGTGGGATAAAGTGAAATATTAGTAAATAATGGTTAAAAGGATTTACGGCAGTGTTAGATAACGAGGGTCCGTGGAGTGTGGAGAGTGCGGCGCCTACCGCCCGCCGCGCGCACCGCGCCGCACTGTGCCGCACTGTGCCGCACCAGCAAGGAAGCGGATTATCACGAATACAAAATATTTAAGAAATTTGTCACAACGATTTGTAGTAAGTGTAGCTTATAAAGATCACTTCCTAATCTTAAACAGACTTTTAAAATATTAAAACATCTTGCAGTTTAAAAAAGCACCTTAATTAATTATAAGTGATATACCGTTTTTTAGTCAGTTCAGCTTAATGTTGTCAAAGCATTATATTATAGTAAATAAATTGTTACATTATCGGGAGGTAGAGTCTATGGTTAATTTATCGATGCAAAATTAATAAATCTATTATTAGCCCATTACAATTATGAGACTGAAAATTGGACGGGTAGCCACAGATTAACTGTTTACAGATAATTTAATAGGTAACTATACAGATAATTTATTTATATTTATTAAAGGCTAGCTGTGCCCGCGACTTGGGCCGCGTAGAAAAGTAACTTTGGGCAGCATTTTTGAAAATGCCTAACCCGCGCCAACAAACGTTCAGCAAGTTCAACGTGATTCTTTAAATGGCCATAACTTTTTTTTTAATTACACACTAAATGTTAAGTGAAGCTTGCCACAATATATCATTGAAACCCCATCTAGATAGGGTAAGCCGTTTCTGAGATTAGCGTGCACAAACACACAGACAAACAGACAGAAAAAAAATCAAAAAAATCATTGTTTTAGGTTCTATTGCGTTAATAAAGGTCTCCTATAACACAGCGACTCGTAACGTTTTTATTATATCAATAGATTTTAGATATTCAGTGTTTATAAACACAAACTCTCCTAAGCGTGAGACTAGATGGCGCTGCGTAAAATTGCAACCTTACATCGATTGGGTTAACGTTTACATATTATAGAATATCTAGAGATAATAGTGACACTAGTTTCTTAAATACGATGTTGTTGACCGTAGGTGGTTTATGTTTTCTAATTCAGTATTATCAGGTTATATCAGCTACAGCCTATTCTGTGTTTTGTTGTGCAAATTGAATATTTAGAGCGGTAAATCAGTTTATGACTCCAATAGACATTAACGTGATAATAATAAAAAATCATACACGGTTCCTGAGCTGCTGCAGGGAATATATATACGAATGCATAATTCGGGAGGCGTGCGTGTGTGCGTGTGTGCGTGTGTGCGTGCGAGCGCGCCCTTTACGGTTTCACTGAATAATGACACAGGAAGCCGGCTCCGCGCCGCACTTTGTATAAATCAACCACTTAACACTTTTTTATTAACGAATACTACGACAATGTCGTCTAAATATACCGGGCGTGCATAAAAACTAAATTGTAGGATATTTTGGGCCGGGGATGAGAAAGTGCGCGGCTCGTCGTGAGCTACGAGCGCGTCGCGCGCGCGCTGGCCCGCACTCCATCACCGCGCCGCAGTCGCGCGTCCCGCTCGCACGCCCGCCGCCGCCGCTCGTGCCCTCTCGCACCCTCCCGCTCCCACCGCACATTCATAATAGACCGGCTTAAAACAATAACGCTGAAATTTAAAAATATATATTTTTTAAATTCAAACTTTAGAGCTGTGCCACACGTGCGATGCGACAACGGAGAGAAACGCTGCGATGCATGGATAAAAATTAAAATGAACAGTCAACCATACTAACAAAAAGATTGTGCATTACGATGATGAAGCTATATTACCCGCCCGATTTGGTTGCATGATTGCATCCCATTATTGATGTTAGGTATACCTATAGTTGTTCCAACGCACCCAGTGCACAGCACAGCGCACAGGACAACGGCCGTGTGACACGTCTCTTATTCCGCAAGTGGCGAGGGATAGTTTTGTTCTTATTTCCCGCGCGTCGAATAATATTCCCTCCATTAAAGGCCCGTCAGGCGAGACGCGATAGCGCTCCGAATAAAACTTTACTTATATTTCGCCTATTTTTTTTGCGTCGATATTGAAAAATGTCGTCGGCATCACGGGCGCGCGTTGTCTTAGTGTTTTTTCTTTTTCCGTCGCAAGTTACACAGAAATGCTCTTCGGGCGTCGTCCGTTATCGCGCGCAAACGGCTCCGGTTCGCGCGCACCTTTTTCGGACGATGTTATGAATATATTCGAACCTTTTTACGCTCGCGTGGGCCCGCGTAATGCGCTGTCAGATATTGGGATGCTCAATAAAAAGATAGGTTTATTCATCCGGAAAACCCTTTTTGTTAGGCATTCATTAATTTAAATTGTAAGGACTTGAATACAGCTTTGTTTCGTGCAAAGTATTATACTTACTTTAAAGCAGCTACTCCCGGCTTCACACGGGCATCAAACAAGAATAATTATCTATGATTCATCTATGTTTTATTATTTTTTAACAGTAAAAAGATATTTGTAATCGTTTTATTTAAAAAAAAACCTCAACGCACCTTTCAATATTTGACAACCAGCAAAGATTTTAGTAGGTAAAGCATTCTCGACTTTACCGTATCATTCGTGATAAGAAGCATTTTTATTATAATGGTAGATTATATGATATTTATGAAATAAATGATAAGTATAGAATACCTAA
This sequence comes from Eurema hecabe, assembly GCA_026213755.1. Taxonomy (NCBI): domain Eukaryota; kingdom Metazoa; phylum Arthropoda; class Insecta; order Lepidoptera; family Pieridae; genus Terias; species Terias hecabe. The sequence goes on along the minus strand of JADANM010005043.1, from coordinate 63,937 downwards.
TATAAAAAAGTATTTAGATAACGAAATGTTATTGCAACATTGCAACATTATTATTAAGAATATTTCATTGACATCCCTAATCCTACAACGTGATGCGTATCTGTGTACCAACAACCAACACAAAGGAATCATAATGTTATTGCATCTTTTCAATATCGTTTACAATAAAATGCACGTTTATTGAAACATTCATAACGTTCACGGCCGATATTCGTACAATGGGATAATATTATCTTAATCTGAGGCTGTGCGGCCGGGAGGGGCGGGCGCGGGGTGAGGGGGGCGCGGGGGCTATTGCAACAATTTGCCTCAAAGTATAACAATGTGATAGGCGGTGCAGTTGAGTAGGTCTACTATGTAGGTACACACGGCTCCACACGGCAGCACACGGCACCACACGGCACCGCACGGCACCGCACGGCAAGAGGCACCGGAACGCGATCCGTTAAATAACTAAATATTCAATGTTTTCCGGCTCGATAGACACGCCGCGCCGGTGCCGGCCGACTTAGCTGTAACTATTATTTAGCTTTTATATCGTATTTAATCGCTTTTACAAAAAATATTGAAATTTGAGATTAAATTTCATCAAATTCTTTGTCGAAGAAATTGATACTTATAAACATTGCTACAAGCGTGTCGCAACATTGATGATTGCTGATCTAGCCATAATTATGTAAATGACGCGACACCAATTGTGTCATACTTACTGAATCTTTGCACATAACGTGTCTTTAGCACTCCACGGAAAATATATGATTTTTAATTTTCGTAAAATATGATTAGAAGCAAAAATATTATCGTGCGCATGTAAAGCAACACACTGCATATAACACGGTATTTCAATTTAATTTAATTATCATTTGCCATATTACCTAGGGCCTGAACCGCACTCCTTCCGCTTTCAACTGTCCACGTGACCCTGGCTCTTTCAACTCTTCATTTCTTTTGTCTCGTATTGTGCCTAGACGAATTTTACATACATAGTGGTCATGGCAATTTTAATATAATTGTTAAACTATCTTAATATATATAAATCTCGTGTCGCAATGTTTGTCCTCAATGGACTCCTAAACCACTTAACCGATAATAATAAAATTCGCACGCCATGTGCAGTTTGATCCAACTTAAAAAATAGGATAGCTTACATCCCGGTATTGCCCCGGGAACGGGAACTGCGCGGGTAAAACCGCGGGGAACAGCTAGTTGAGTTATAGATTTAATCAATGTGTAGGTATGCTGTGTGGTCTGAGATGACACTATTATACACGACATACAAGTGTGTAGGCAGCGAGGTGGATTTCTGCAAACGGAGCATCGTTTTATATTTACCCGAATAAGGAATAAGTATGTCCATACAGGTAAGTAAGTAAGTGTAAGTAGGTACTTATTAGAAGACCGTTGGTGCGGCGCGCGCGGCGGAAACTATCGCCTTTAAAGTTTTATTTATTAATCGTTGTCCAAATTATAATTCGAGTGGCCCGACATAGCGACACGTAGACTATAAAAATTCATATTTGATGTTTGTATTGTTATTCGGGCGGCGGCGCTGTACTGCCGCCCGAATGTTTCGACTGATCGTAGATGCAAGTGACAGTTGCAATTAGCATAGATATTGTTAGTGGTGGCGCCACCACGCGCCACCACGCGCCACCACGCGCCACCACGCGCCACCACGCGCCACCACGCGCCGCCTGCTGCTCACGTCACCACGTCAATAAGATAATATACTAAGTATTGATATTTCCTCCTGCACATTGCATTGTTTTTGTATGATTTTTACATGGAAGAGAAACCATGCTGCTCCTGTCCGCCGTCGCTTTGCTATTACCTAACTTTTCAAAATTGCGTAGGTATACAGGTAGTTATTTGAGGCATATCTTGATAAAGTGACCTTCATCTGCTAACACATATCACTACTATGTGCTAAAATTCTAGACCGTTTTACAACTTAAATGTAATTATAAAAAATAGACATTACGTTAAAAGGCACTACGGTTGAGCACCGAACAAAATTCATTTCATGTATGGCGTGCACATAGATCTGAACTATTCTTTATTTGCGGGATCAGAGCGGGCATCAAAAACTGCATGTAACAGTAATAATCGCTTTTTATTCGATATAAATTGAAATTCCGTGCTGTTGCATTCGCGCGCTAAGCCTAAAAGAACGTCGCATTTCAATGGACGACAGCCAATGTGAGTTGTGACACATTCGCCGATACAGCGTTGAAGTTATCGGCTGATTATACGCGGGTATCGAGCAAGGACGTTGACTCCTCCCGAATGCCTCGCCGGGGGCAGCTCGTTCAAGTTGTACGAAAGCGATAGAATGTAATCGGTTAGCATATCTGGTACGGCTAGAGACGTGATCGTGTCGCAAACACCATTAGGCCTCCATGTGCCGTACAAGGCAGCGCGCTCGGCGCTCAGCGCCCAGGAGCGGGCGCCCGGGCCCCGGACGCGCAGCTCTCGCCCATTGCGCACTTGCGCCCATTGCGGGCGACAAACCGATGTCATTTGTATAATATTACAATTTGTGCAATGAATTATTCAGTATCGCCGCCGTTCGATTCCTCTCGATAGCTGCGCATTGCCGCATTACCGCGATATCGCCGCGGCCGCTATTTGCATGCGAACGAGCGATCCGCGCTGATTCATGGATATTCACAGGCTTTGCGCGATCAACGCGCGAGCGGCTGCCATCGCGCCGGGATTATTCGCTTCATTTCATCGTTTCTATTCACTGCTCATGCCTTGTAATCGATTCGAAACTTATAATCTAGGTAATGTATCGCCGCCGTTACTGTTATGCTAGGTATATGTGCGAACACTTTCCGAGAAATTCAAAATCATTGAAATTCAAATCGTACACCGTTAAGAATCCATAATAACTATACCTAAGCAGACATATAAGACTTGTAAACAACGGGAATTCAATAATTATATTATTTTACAGAGACAAGTTTAAAGCTAGGTACCTACAAGTGCCTTAAATGGTTAAACTCAAGATTGAACTAAGTTTCCTTCCGTCAGTCGCTCGTACGTATACGTTTGACACCACTTAATTGTTTTACTATGATTGGACTCGTCAGCGCAAACCGGACAGAGTGAACATTGCATCCTTCTCCAGCTACAACACAATCTTGTAATTTTACTGAGTGCTATTTAATTTTTGTTATATTCGACGACAGTCGAATCCTTTTTGTATATTACTTCGCTATCAACATGAATGCAGCTTCGTCTTGAAGCACCGTAAAACAGTAAACTGATGTGATCGACAAGTGTGTTACATATTTAAATGATATTAAACTGTCCAATAGACAGTAGCGAAGGTCAAGACGCACGGTGCCAGCAATTTCGGGACCTAGGCCGCTGCTTGAGCGTGCAGTCATTGTATTACAAATACTAGAATATATTACGCCGTCTAGACATTCAAATGACCTGTACAGGAAGACTAGCACTTTTTGTTGCTACAGGACAATCTCGCGAAGGCTGAATTACAACGCACGATATAAAAACCACAAAATGGCCTAGAAAATGATCAACACTTCGCTCTACTAACAAACACGGAGTTACTATACTCCTAGTAGTTAAATTCGAAGTAATTACATTCATTATTAATAAAAGTAGAGTAAACGAATACATCTCTGCTCTTGCATAATATTTATTCCCATTAGATACATGGTTTAACCATGGAATAGCTGCTTTTATCGTTTTACAATTTAATGTCATTATTATATCTGATATCTAGTAACGCAAGAGATATACCAAAAAGCATAATTAGCTTCCGCCATTAGGTATTGTTATTTACTAGACATAGGTAATACCGCGTCGTCTTTTCAAAAAGATTTATGTTTGTTTTATTTTAAAATTATTAACATATATCTAGTACCTGCATGTTCCTTATCAAGCCATAAAAAATATGCGTTTGTTTTTCTAACTATTTAAATGTTTACCAATACCAATTGTTCGTCATACAAGCATCCAAATCTCGCTGTAAGGAGTGCTGTCCCTCTAGGCCTATTTTGAGTTTTTTGATAACACACTAACATTGTAGTTTAAACACGGATCAGTGATAAGTTTTACCTAACGTCAGATGAGATAATCTTTAAATTTGTTAACATTTATTAATAAGACATTTATTTATAACACTACAATACTAAGTTTTTCAATTAACCAGCTTGTGTCAGTAAATTTTTGGATTTATAACTTCAAAAAAATAGCTTACCTAATCTATATCTTATACAGTTGTGTTTAAGAAGAATACTTATTTTAGTTTAATAAATTAATAAAATTGAGTTTGTTTGTTTTAGTAGATTTTTATTCGGAACAAAAATGCCCGGCGGAACACATTATTATCAAGGAGCGGTAACGCCTTCACTTTAATTCAGTTTTTGCGGCAACTTATTCATTTCTACCGTATCAATTTTATACCTATATTGTCACATTCCCATGAGCTATTGTAAAGTTATGAACTTTGAGAGAAAGAGAGAGAGAAAATTATAAACTTTGAGCGTTGAAGTCTAATTATATGCGGCCGCTTCGTATAAGCGCGTTACTTAAATGTGGATTGTAGGCCTAATGCAGTGTACAATATAACTGTTGGATATCGCGCATATTTTCAACTATTGAAATATTCTATTTTAATATTTAAAACCTTAAATATTAGAGGTCAAAAATAATTTTTAAACTTAGTATAAAAAATACTATGATTGAAGTTTTAATGTTAAAATATTATTCAGTAGTCTTCAAATTCGTAAACAATAAGAAGACACTTGCAAATGGGTAGTCTCACACATATGTACCAGTCAGCTGTATAATTATCTATACTCATAACAACAATAAAGAAAATATGAAAGTGAACATTTTAAAGATCGTTTTGGTCACGGTCACACGTCAGATATTTAGATATAGATAGATATTTAATCAATTGTGTAGGTAGTAGGTACTTAATATGAATATCACGGATATCAGGGATAGTTGAATCAGAAAATCAAATTAGTAGGTACAGCTAGAGCAATTGACTGCTACATTTTAATTAAGTTTAGGTAGAAATTGTGAAATGAATAATAATAAAATAATAAATAATAAATACACTTTATTGCACACCAAAATAAGAAAAAAATAACATTAAAAACAGCAAGAGAAAGAAAAACAGTACAAAAGGCGGTCTTATCACTAAAGTGATCTCTCCCAGACAACCGACAGAATAATAGGTATGTATATGCATATTTAAAAAAATTGATCAGCAAATATTACCACGATAAGAAAAATAGAGCTAGTTTAAACATTACTTTCCTACAGACTGGCGTGTCTCTAACCTCATCAACAAAATTACATGTAATCAATTCACTTATACATAAAAAATAAAAAATAATGTCATACTGTATTTCTACCTACATCTAAAGGTACATAATGTATTTAGATTGTTATTAGTAACTTAATGTATGCATTACAATATTTGGCACGTTCAGCTGCGGCCGGCCGTCGGCTGTAGCTGCATAACAATCTGTTTCACGTCATAAAACTAGCAACAGTAAGAGGCCCGTCATCGGAGGCATCAGGCAACATATTCATAGGTATCCGTTATCTCGAGAGGCGAGTTAATGACCAATCGAGCCTCCTCCGGGTTTACGGCCGATCCCGATACGACATTACACACCACTCTTAGATAAGATAACGCAGCCATTCGTTCTCGCGTCCGCGACGGTAGGGCGGTAGGCCATCATATACTAGACTATACCTCCATAATATGAACTTTATTATCCGTTAACAGCGCCCGAACGACGTTCCACTTATTTTAATGCGGCGTGTCGTTAAACGCACTGAACATGAAGTAATTAAAATGTTTCTAATCAGTTAACAAGATTCCCCAAAAGTTGAGATAATTTAAAATATATACGACGATCGATTTGTTGAAAAGAAGTAGGAATCTAGTTTATGAGTATTAATAATACTAAAGAATAAGAACACGTTAAATTCCCAGTGTAGTGTGTAGTGTGTAGTGTGTAGTGTAAGAGTGTTTATGGTGTCGGAGCCCCGCCCTGCGCCGCCCATCCATTAGCGGCTGTCCGCCCATCGGCCGACCGCGTCGCTCGCCGGGACTGCCGCGACCGCCGTCTTGTCCTAAACATTTGTTCACTGTCTCTAAACGACTGGGAACCTCTCTTACTACTACCGTTTTTGCCGTCGGAAAAATCAAAGCTTTTGATAATTACAAGGTGTTATTTTCCCGACGTGGCCGAAGCTCGCGGTCTGCTAGTGCCTGATGCCCGATGCTCGACGCCCACTGGGCGAGACCACACTCTGGTGTGCTTTTAATTGATGACAACATTTGTTATAGCGATAATATTAATTGCCGTGGACATGATTATAGAGTGATAGTTTTAAGTCTTAGAAATTAAACATCAGATAAACCAAACTTTTAACAAAAAGTTATCAGCGACCCACAGAGCTCTTCTCGACTTCTTGTTTTCTTTAATAATACTTAGTTGTTTCGACGCAAACAAAGCGTACCTTAAAAGTGAACAGAATATCTAGTAGGAAAGATGGCGTTCCCACAGCCGCACTTATATTATATATATATAATTATAAAGCACTTATTATTCAACTCGATGATTCATTTCTTTGTTTAAACTGTAATATCATAAGTGATTCGCGAAATGAGCGTCGCAACAGGTCCTCAAAGCTTTTATCGAAGTAAAGTTGTTTACGATAGGATAGTAATAATAATAGATAAATTGAACGTTTACAAATTGTTGAACTGCAATTTGCTTCAATGATATCGCCCATACAAATAATATATAGTCCAGTCTATACATGGGCAAACCGTTAAATGAATGTAAACGATAAGAGCGACTAGTTAAGTTGACCAAAATGGGAGAGGTTCGCTTTGAAATCGGTAGAAATAAATCGCAATTCGCCTACGTGGTGCATTAAGGCGATTGTAATGTATCGGCGAGTTCGGACGGACTCGGCCCGTCAATAAATTAGTCGGGTAAGGAATGCCCGATGGAGGCGCGTAGGCGAGCCCGCGCAGGGCCCGCGCAGGGCCCGTGCACGTACCTACTCTGTACTTCTTTTTGTTTAACATACAGCACTTTATTGAAACCAAATTTTGCTGCTTGAAACCGGCCAAGCCTGAGCGTGCAGTTCTAAGTTTGTTCTATGTGGACTCTCAATCGTTGAGATACAGTTTTATTTATAATTCGCTGACAAACAATGTACAATAAGCATAAGCATACATGTTTATTTTTATAAGTTTTAATAAGAGTCGGTAGAGGTTGTATTATTGATGAGAGCGGCTAAGTTATACCGGGCGCAGGGCGCAGGCGAGCGACGACTTCATTATGTAATTGTCGTTTGGCAGAGCGGCTTCTTGCGGTGGTGGCGAGGCTGCCATTCCACGCCGCGTTTAGACACTCGCTTGTAGTTTTTTCCGGTAGAAATGATAATAAGAGGCACGCGGCGGCTCTGTCCGCGGACGCGACGCGACGCGCTGCTTATTGAAATATCGCGTTTTTTGACTCTAGCCACTGCACCGGCTCTCGGCCCTCCGTTTTTCCTCCCGAAACTCTCTATAAATATGACGAGTTTTTAATGAGCACGTTAATATTAAGAACGCATTGTGGCGGCGCGGCGCGGCTCGCGTCGGAGTCCCCGTCACAAATGTGTCGCATTAGTATACAATATGCATGCAACACGCACCACTCTCATAAACTCATTGTGAATTTGATAAATGTTTTATCAAACAAAAAAATTAATGACAGCTAATTTTAGTGTTCGCTTTAAATCATACAACGAGTCTGAAACAATCATAAAATTGCTCCTAATATGATAGGTACTCCTATTATGTAATTATAGTTACTAAAATCCACATTAATAGATATATATCTAAAGTCTACGCAACGGAATTGAACTTGGTCATTGGACTTTAATTTAAATGTACGATTAAGAAGGAAAATCGTACAGCAAAGCACTGACATCAGCGGGTCGCGCGGTTTATAATGAGCATTGACAATTGACATAGAGTAAATTGAGTTCAACACAACATCTTACTGTGTGCACAACCAATAAGCCATTAGAACAATCAACAACCTTTTCTTCGACATCCTGTTCGCCACTTAAAGGTGTAGTTGCTATCAAGAGTCTCTACATACAATTTACACAAATTTGACAGCTGTTGAATATCGGGACCTTTGTAGATATCGCCCATAATTATTGGTTTCCTAAACTGTGTTATTAACTCATTGATAATGTTCACTAAATTTATTCTTGAAATGATTATTTTAAATTGGACAAGCCTGCGAACCCTATCGTGATCAATGTCAGTTCGTTGATGATGCACATGTAAATACGATAAAATTATAATGCACTTATATTTAAAACTAGGCCTAAAGCATATCGGGAGGCTGCGGACCTGTTACTGTACCTAGGTATGTAGTCGTTTGTTAGTTATATTTTTTTCTTCTATAGCAGCTTTAAAAATATCGATCTTAACGCAAATAGGTAATATGTATCTAAAGCTCAGCTAAATTTGAAGTAGGTGTTTAAGTTATATAACAGTTTAAGTTTATCGAAGCACTATCTTAGATTTAAATCTTTGTTCTTTAGGAAGGTCGAAAATATTATTTCTATCGGAATTAGGTGCTTATGTGCGAATAATAATACCTCATATTTTTTAAATGTTTATTATAATATTCATTTTAAACCTACTTAAAAGATTTCAGTCAAATAAATACACAAATTTTCAATTATTTTAAATAAGATAATAATATTAAATTAAATAAATCTAAAATTGTACAACAAGTATGCTATTTACATTATATCACAAATAATATTGAAAACGTGTAAGTGATGAATGAGTATCACGGCTACTTACAGACGGTCCCGGCCGCGACCCGCGCACACTGACACCTGACAACTGACAACCGACATCGCGCACATCATACACATGGCTGGTTGTAGCACCAGCACAAACAACTACACACACTGTCCGCGCACTGACGCTCGCTCGCGGCTCACAGCTTCTCGAAGGCCCTGGAGTTGGTGAGCATCTCCCGCGTGAGGCGCCACACCTGCTTGGCGGCGTTCTCCATGGCGGTGGGCGACTTGCCCTTGAACAGGTCCACGTGCGGCAGGAAGTAGTGCGGGCAGCGGCGGCACTGCAGCGACGAGATGAGCTGCAGGAAGATGCCGTTGATGCGGTCGCCGATGGCCGCCTCGTCCCACTCGTGCTCGCGCGGGTGCTTCTCGCACTCGTACAGCAGCAGCGTCTTCATGTGGTAGCACGTCACCGGGTTGCCCGGCAGGTCCAGGTGCCGGTCTCTGATCGTCTTCAGGATGCTCAGGCACTTCCGTCGGCACCCGCCTTGAAGCAGCCTGTTCTCCGCCTCGAAGAAACTCAGCACCCACGCGTCTCCCTCCATTGCTGAATTTTTGCCTTGCAACGTTAAACATTCCTTCGAGAGCAGGTCGAAGCCCTCGGTTTTGACCTCGGCGACTATGTTGGGGTGCGGCCAGGGGATGGTGGGCAGCGGCCAGTGCGCCGCCGAGCGCGGCCACAGGCCGGCGCACTTGAACGCCGGCGTTATTTGAACTATGTACCTTTCGCGAATTCTCAGTTTCACTTCAGTGGTTTCCGCTATCATTTTGACGCAGTCACGGTAGGAACACTTGTCGCACGCCTGCGCCACTAGCGTCTGGAAGCGCGAGCGGATCTTCCTCGCGGACAGGTAGCCCGAGGCGGTGATGAACTCCACCCACAGCGACATGGAGCGCTTGCGGCCGTCGCTCAGCTTGAGCACGGCGCAGCCCGGCAGCGAGCCGTCGTCCACGAAGTTCAGCACTCCCATTTGATTCAAATATATTATTATTTCGAACTCGTGCGGAGACACGACCTCGAGCCCGTCGAACCGGCCGTTGTAGTCCGTGAGGGAGGATATAAATCTGGGCTCCTGCAGCTCCACCTCCTTGAGGACATCCTGCACGATCCGGCAGACCTCGTGGATGGTCTTGGCGATTTGCGCCTTGCGGTTGGCGACGCGCTCGTTGTAGTATTTGTTCATCTGGTAGACGAGCTTGGACTGGGCCGCCATCATCTCCGGGGGCACGAGCATGGTGCAGTGTTCGCGGATCGCATGCCCGGCCGGTGCACGCACGCGCACGGCACGCTCTCGCTCTCGACTGAGGCGAGCGCGGCGCGGCGGTGCGACGGCGCGACGGCGCGACGCTGCGAGCGCGGACCACGCCCACTGGGCTGGCCCTCGCCGAATGGGATCCGCGATCGTCCGTCTCGCTCGCTCTGGGCGCCCGCCCCGTGGCGCGAGGGAGACGGCCCGGGCCCGCCGAGTATTGATCGGCCCCGCCTCGCAGGTAGGTACCGCGGGTACCGGCGCGCCGCCCGCTCCGCCCGCCCGGCCCGCTCCGCCCGCGCCGCCCGAGCCGCTCGTTAATTCGGTAGCCCAACAAGCTCGCTCTATTACTGCTTACATTTTTCCGTCGGCGTCGTATCGGCCTCCTAATTGATGTCGTTAATTGAACGCGATGTTCGTTGGCATTATTGTCATAACTCGTAATTTATAATAAGTATCATGTTTGCTGTAATTAGAAACAAATCTTTCGAGTTTATGTGATACTTGACATTGATCTTGGAGTCATGCAATCAAGTAAAATGTTCATATTCATATCATTTTAAATGTTGAAGTACAGTTTTAATTTAACAAAATATATTTTAATATATTTTATCGTGTCCTGAAATTTTCCTCTTATCTTTCAGTACCTATTCTTTGGAAACAAAAACTAGTTGAGCTTTTAAGGCGCTTTTAAGGTACTGTTGTGTGAATATACTGTCTGTGAAGTGGAATTCTCTCTTATTAGTCTCAATGTAGATTATTCATTTGTGGCGCGCCGTAGCGAATGAATATCGATAGTGTGTAGGATTGTGTCAATGAGTTTTTATCGGAGGCCCTGTGTAGCGAGTAGCGAGTGTAGAGTGTAGAGTGTAGCGCAGCGCACACTGGTCACTGAACGGAGCAGCGAGTGGCAGGCTGTCGCAGCGCGCTATTCCCGGAGCGATTGATGGCGCTCGCGGCGTGATGGATGGCGCGCGGCCGCTTGATTTACGCGACGTCTCTGCTCCTCGCCGCTCCTCGCCGCTCCTCGCCGCTCCTGCGGCCCTGGCCATATTTTTTTAATTAATATAAACGGTAGTTGAAATTAACGATCTCAAAAATCTAACCCAACGCAGACTAATAACAAAATAACAGAACCATATTTCTCATTAAGGCACGCGACTGCGTAAATAAACCATAAAAAATCATCAAGGTAGATAAAAAGGTTTTTTAAATCTTAAAAATTCCGCACTAGGTTTGTACAATTAATTAGGTTCCTGCGACAAATCTTCATTGTATTCTTTCCGTGTGTACATTGTGCATGTAAGTCAGTTGTTCTTGTACACCTAGGTAGGATTCCAATAATTATAATAAATAACTTTGCATGCTAAATACATAGCATTAGCTCACTCTGTCCTACACCGTATTTGACAAACACAATTTAGGGTAGTATTTATATACCTAATGATGTCTTGCGAAAGGTAAAAAAATACCGACTTCATCTTATCTTAGCACATAGCATACCTAGTTACTAATTAGAATAATAACCTATTTTCTTTTTTGAGGTGGTAGGAACATATAAAATTAATAGATATGTATTTCGAAGATAATTTAATGTGTTCATCAAACATCAAAATGGGTTAGTTTTTAGTTCCTACAATTCACTTTTTGACTTAAATGTGGGTAGAGTGGATCCTGGATACTCCATAATTAAATTGAACAGTCTAGGACATGTTTAGTAGGTTTCTTCTCCTTGCCACCT
>JADANM010005043.1:21775-51660 GCA_026213755.1 Eurema hecabe | reverse complement strand
CGCCCCGCGCCGCCCGCCCGCGCCCGGCCGGCCCCGCGAAGCCTTAACGCTATCGCATTAATTCACTGAACCGAATTAAACGTCAATTATAAATATCTCGCTCGTCTTATAATAAATATTGCATGGATACGTCCGAGGCGGGCAGCTAATGCATCGCTTTATTATTAGGAAGTGATTGTGATGGATCTACGTTTTTCCACGTTTTTATCACCGGTGAAGGTGAAACAAGAGTTTATGATTCCCACCAATAGGCACGTTTAGCTCGAACAAATTAGTGGCACTTTCCCACCACTAGGTACCAAACCTATTGAAGTTAAAAGTCTATAGCGACAATAGTCTATAAGGGACAATACCACTCATTTGAATTTAAGTAAATTGTATTCAGCCTTTTCCATTTTCCTTTATACCTATTAACTCTATTTTTAAACACATTGAAATAGTTGATCTTTTTTGTAATCTGTAAGTGTCGAACGGAGGCAACGATACGTGTAATGGTATTTATAGCAACTACTTAACACTATAGTAGTGAGCTCGTCGCTGGCGGCACGTCGCGCCTCGCTGGGACATACAGCCAGAGCTGCGACACACGGGCACGGGCACTGGGCCGTGGTACCCACCACGGCGCAGATAGCAGGCACGGAGGATGCCATCAACGTGCCGGGGACATTATTAAAAAATACCGTTTGTACGTGTGTCACTCGACGTATCATCTGATATCTGATTTATCGATACAAAAACGATTTGAATTTTCATGGAGCGACGCCGGGAGAGATGACGAAGCGTCGGAGCGTCGGAACCGGGCTCGGGGAGCGATATTTATGGTGTATTGAATTCGCTATCGTGTCGTATGAGAGATGCGCCCGGACGGACATCTGTCTTCTCCTCTCCTCGCCCTCCTCCCCCTCCCCGCCCCCGGCGCCCCAGGGGCGGGAGGGGCCGGCCCCGCCCAGCGCGGCGCGCGGGACCCGCGGGTACCTATTGCTACCCCAATGTGAACTCTAACGCGGCGCCGCACGAGCTGGCCGGACCTGGCGAGTCACCTCGCGCGCAAGGGTTGCGCGACACCTTTCCTTTTTGTTATACTTAATACTTTTTTGTTGCAATGCAAAGATATTTCGGTGCGGCATACTTAATTGGATTGCGAGCGAGGAGCTGTGCGGCGGCAGTGCGGGCGATAGTGAGCCGTGCGGCGCGTGCACAGGGCCGCAACTGGCGCGCGCGCTGATTGCGATCACCTCCGCTGCAAATGTACAATACGGTCGATGAAGACGTCCTGTCGGCCGTAATTATTATAAAGATAGCAGATAAAAGATAAGTTTCTTTGTGTCGCCTCGCTCGATGCGTTCGTATTTTTAGCGGCACCGCCGAAGCGATGCGTTTATGGACGCCGTCATTTAGTTTAAACACGGAGATTGGACTCACAAAGTAGTCAAATTCATTAGCAAACACTCAATTCATTTATATTCTATACATAATGTAATTTCTTGGTGATAAGGATGATTAACAAAAACTGAGTTTCTCTGTAAAAAATTTTATTAGTTTTATAACATGAAGTAAAAATCTATTTGTATATAGGTACTTTACAAAATTAACATACCTGTAAAAAAGAAACGACATTTAATGTTATCGCTTACAATGCACGTTCTATTCTATTCTATTCTTATTTCTTGGGGAATTGTACCTACAATGCACGTTTCCTAATCACTTTGATTTCTATTCTTTTTTTTTTCTTTCTTATATTATGGCATTAGCGTCTAGCTTTTTGCCAATGTCAATGTAATAAGAGGCAACGTGGTCAAGATAAAAGTCGATATGAGTCAAGTAAAATCGTCACCAAGTCGTCTTTAGTCGAGTCAGTCAGTCGTTTCGTTCTGCCCTTCGTAAATTGATAGTGAGCTTTACGAAGAACCTCGACGAATCTTGGAGCAATCGGAACGGCGCTACCATGCGCTCTCAAATGAATTCTTCATTTCTTGGACACTTATTAGCTAGTTTACTGAATGATTCACTATCACAATCAAACATTAAATCACTTTATGCACCAAAAAAGGAATATTCAATCGAGATTACAACTAGACGCCGCAAGATTCCCGCCAAAAACCATTTCTATTCTAATTTCTATCTCATTTAACGGAATTAATCCTGACGTACGTCAAATGTCACTGTAACTGACAATGACATTTGATGTTTAGCAAAACACAGATTAAAAAAAGAAATTTAAAATTAAAGAAAGAAAATTACATTTTTCTTTACATATATTATATTTTAAATTGTTTATATAAATAAAAACCGATTCGTGAATTAAGTTTAATATTCTGCATAGAACATAATAGTACCTATGTTAAGTTGTTATCTATTTCATACCTATAAAAAACACAAATTGCACTGGTTTCTCTACACAAGTAAATCTCGCGACAATATTTTTTAAGCTCACATTCGTAGGTATGTAGTATGTATTCACATTATGTTTATTCATCTTGGCTACTGAGTGATGTGACGATTATGAACGCCAGCCCACGCATTGTCATCCAAACAGATCGCCTAAATTCCTGCTCCTTGTCTCATTCAAAATTGAATTGCAAGATTTCACATGAATTTCAAAGGACATAATATTTAGTAACATTGTAAGTTAGATAAAAGCTTTTAAGTAAAATGTAAAATATGCTATATAATGTATAGAGATTAGTGAATAATCCAATGTAATTATTAATGGGAAGTTTGTTTGTTTGAACGCTTTTAACCTCAGGAACCATTGGTTCTAAGGAGTCTTGAGTCTTGACTAAATCTGGACTAAGGAGAAGGTAGAGCGGGCAGGCAAACTGGGCCTCTGATATCTACTCCAATCATCAACATCGCTAATGTTCGCTGAAAGTGTCCACAGCAGTTCGGAATGCTCGAGTGAGTTCCTATCATAGAGCTCTCCCCAGCGGCGACCTGCACCGACACCAGGCACATAGCACATAGCACATAGCACATAGCACATAGCACATAGCACACAGTAACACGCGCCCGCGCCCCGCACCGCTCACGGCCTTGTGTCCTGTCGCCGATCGCGTCACATCTGCAACACCTAACACTGCCGCGCTCCGCTCCTCGGATCCCCGCATTAGCTCAATTTATGTTATTACAAGCTCACTTTTGTTGTTAACACCTCGTAAGTCGTAGATAGATTTTATCGGATCCACAACTTATTTATTTCGAACTTAACCATTCATATTTAGATGTTACGTTTGAAACTTATGCTTCTCATATTAAGGATATAATCCGTCTACTTAAAAGCTATAAATACGTATTTGAAGGAAGAGGGAATATTCCAAATGTGAGAGTAAAGTTTGTAGGAAGGTAAAAAGCGTGGCGTCCAGAAATAGCGGGCGCGGCGGCGGAACGCGATGACGGCCAATTTATTGGCCATTCGCGCTGAGTAACGGCCGCGACCCGCGACCAAAGCGCTGCGCCTGCGCATGCATCGGCGCTCTTAGCTCGTACCCCTATGTCGCTCACTAATTTTTATTAAAATAAGCATAAAGTAAGAAATTATTTTATAGATCTATATTCGTATCATTATTAAAGAAAATACTATTTATGGGATTTATCGATGCAATATATATTTTTTTTTTTTATTCTTAAATGATTATGACTTATTAATTTTTATTTTTTATTTCATAAAAATCTAAAATCCCGACATAAAATGTGTCTAGGTAATATAAATTAAACGTATTTTATTTTATTTTTTATTTTATAAAGGTGCTTTATATCACCAGACAAATGTTCCATCTATTCCATGTGTGTTCCATGGGTAAACTTGTACTTGGGTAAAGTGCTGTTGCCGTCTCAACTCTCAACGAATTAGCGAGAAAACAATTTCGTAACAAGTATTAAGTAAATTATTCGTGACACTAAGACAAAAGTGATGAATCGTTCCTCGAGGATATTTTCTATTTGTATGGGACACATTGAGTGGTTGGTAATCCAGCAGCGTTGCGGGCGGAGCGGGTGGGGCGGGCGGAGCGGGCGAGCTGAGATATACGAGTATTTAATGACAACTTCCTGCGTCACATTGTATCGCGCGCCGCGGACGAGTTACAGACGAGCTTCGCGATGGCCTCTGAGCGCTGTTGCTCTCATTATATTAACAATTAGTATAATACGAGCACGTGCGAGGGACAGTCTCATTTACATTTACCATAGGAGTCTAATACCGGTCGCAGCACAGGCGTGTTACAATATGTTTTCCTATTTCTAGTTCATGACTTTTATAAACTAAAATTGTAACTTTTATATCCCATAATTCAATTCAATTAAATCTCAAAATTATCTCGCCGTAATCTCCTGGGTGCACGTAAAAAATAGTACGAATATAATATTCCGTGAAAATGTCGCTATTTAAAAATAATTTTTGTGTGTGAATAATTTGTACACTGAATATAATAATAAAGGAAAAATAAGTCTGATTTTTATTTTGCTTGACCATTAGAATAGATTACACCTACTTAATGGGTTTACCTATGTACACTTGGGTCGTTTACTGTGGCGTGGCCGACGGTTGCTTGAATTTACCTTCGACGAAATCGATCTACGTTCTGTTTCCTATCGCAATGTTTATATTTATATCTAAGATCATTTTATCTAAACTTTACCCAAATCTGTACATGTACAAATACTGACATGATCCTAAAAGAGTAACCATATATTTTATATGATTATCGTGGTTATGTTGTGGGTGTAAAACAATTCTTCACGTAATAATAAATGTAACACTGTTGTGTATGTTGATTTGCTGATAATGTTAATGCTTATCAGTTCACACGGCTACTGAGCAGTGAGCGGTTAGCGCAGAGCGGTGTGCAGTAGGCAGCAGATAATGCTGACGCGGCTAATGAATGCGCCATCACGCGCGTCGGTGGCGCGGGTCCCGCCGTACGCAGCGACATACAAACACCGTCCGCCGCGGCCGCGCCGATAAGGCACGCCGCTACGTGACAACTGCTTGGAGCATGGAATGTTATTGTTTGTTGTGTCTCTCGAGGGGCGATGCGCGGCTCATCATCGAAGCGAAGACTTGGAGTATTTTGATTGAATTTTTTTAACAATTATCGTAACATTTCAGGTTAGGGAAAATCTATAAAGAGTCATCTATACTTGGATCTAATCGTTTAGATATTTTATAAGAATATTATTAATCGTTGTTTTGGTCACGATCGAGTCACTCGGATAAGAAGCCCAACACAGTAATAACGCTGCCATTTTGCGTCTCGGTGCTTTTAAAAGATGCGTGTAATATTGTACACAAACGCTTGTTCATTCTGCTAGCTATCATGAGAATCGGCAATAACTGTTATCGATACCACTAATAGATATCAATTAGGCACAGTGGAGAGGGAGAGGGTGCACTCACATAGCAGGCACTCAGCGCTAATGCTCCGCGGTCACGCCACCCGCCGCCGCAGCTCCCACGCGCACAGATTGTGTGAACCGGCCACCTGCCTCCTGCCACCGGCCACGCGCGAGATGAGCCGCGCTCGCCTCTGTGCCACTGTACAATGTTCTATCAAATAGCTACTAATCACGGCTACTAATGTTGGGTCGGTACGTGTAGAAGGTGAGAAATGGCTCGTGAAATTGCACCGCATTTACATTATGTTTGTTTCGCGACATTGGTTTCCAAAGACGGCTCGGGCGATGTGGAGAGTAGTTAGCATACGCCGGGGTCCGCTCTGCTGCGTCTCCCGGACTCGCGCATTCGCCCGGGATCTCACGCTCGACATATTTCACAAGCTCAGACCCCCTAACGCGCGCTGCATACACAAACGTCTGCGCGACGCGGCTACCTCGATGAACGTCTGCTTATCTATAAATGGGCGTGCAGCGTATGATAACGAGCTGATTGTCGTCGCGCGAATGCGAGGGTGTGAAGTTTATCCGCGGTATCTACTCGTGGATCGCGTCGCGGCTACCAGGCGCGCAGCACGGCCGGATGGTATCGCGACAATAAATAAGGTGCAGCCGGTGACAAGTACCCCCATTAAGCTCCCGCAAAAACGCGCCCTCCAACGGTACCGGCTACGCGTCCGGTGCCTGTCTGCTTCTTTAAACAATAATATAAATCTCGTATAAACCTAATACATATTGAATACACCAACATTATTTGCATCGCCACATACACCAACAGGACCGTGGGAAACGACGCTACATCCTCCTTTTAGCAATCAGATCATAGCTCCTTACTAATAACTTAGGTAGGCACATGTGCAATTGAACATAACAATAAGAGATATCTTCAGAGTGATAACCAAAATTCGTACTTATTAGTCTAAATATATTTTATATGTGACTTTAATTCAGTTAATACGAAGTTACCGGCGACGTTTTCACTACAAGGAAACGTTAGCGCGTCGACACCATTTAACGAATTTCCAGCTGTAGTAGTTGTTCGGGCTGTCATCGCGCGATCGAGCGGTCGCGGCTCTCGGACGGACCGACGGACGGACGGACGGACGGACAGATGGACCAATTAAAAGTGTCGAAATCCCTCGTTATGTCATTGTTGACACCTGCACGCATTACACTAATGCGTCGACGCACAACGAATGACAAGTGGGGAATTAATTCCACAAGCTCTTTAAACTTAATTTATAGCTTATTGCCTTCCCGACGCTAGAACATGCGAAGGAAATTGTATCGTTGTGGAATTATAATATTTTATATTCTTGTCAGTTGGCAGTATTTATATCGGATAGAAGCTGTGTCGCGTGGCTTCGCCCGTACAATATCCGTTACGGTTAATCACTTTTATCTTATTCTGATGAATACAGAGGTGTGACCAGACCAGGGTGAAGACGAACTAACGAAACAATCATCTAACAAAGCGATCATCAATTTAAGATCAAATGCAAAACATCACTATTATTAAAATTCTTTGTCACAAACATCACATTCTAATATGAAAATTCAATTTTACGTACCCTCCCTTTATCTCTACTAGATCTAAATGACCTTTGTAACGAAATGGTTAAATGTTAACAGATAGAGCGACAACAATTCTAATAGGAACAGCTTTACAATCAATTATAAAGAAGAAAAAAGTTTTGTCGACAGCAATTAATTTAAAATAATATGATT
The DNA here is from genome assembly GCA_026213755.1 of Eurema hecabe. NCBI lineage: Eukaryota > Metazoa > Arthropoda > Insecta > Lepidoptera > Pieridae > Terias > Terias hecabe. The sequence goes on along the minus strand of JADANM010005043.1, from coordinate 44,541 downwards.
GTGAATGCAATTTGTTCGTGTTAGCGCTCCGCGTGTTTTGTCGACTGTTACGACTGTTACGACTGTTACGAGCATGTCCTTATTGGGCAGCGCCAAGTGGCGTGCGACGTATGTGCGGGGTGCGGGCAGATCGCGCGATATGACCAACTATGTGAGTTCTCTATTATTTGCATTCGCTTAATGGATCATCAATTATTCATTAATTGATTTAGTTCTTATCGTTCTACATCTGATGTGTGATGTGGCAGGAATGTGCGAGCAGTGCAGCGCTTTTCAAATTACGTATTTATGCTAAGCGCATTGACGATGTTGGCTGTTAGCGTGTTACGTAACATTATCGAAAGTAGAGACTTTTTTAAAATGCCTCCGTCGTATCGCTGACTGGAGCAGTAGATAGATAGGAGCTAATAAAGCAGTTATCGAGTAATGAATGTGTCAGCGAGTTGGCACCAGAAGTGGATCGCGAGTGATCTGCGTCGTGTCGCGTCCGTGTCTACAGTACATTCTAGTTTAATGTAAATCACTAATGCGAAGATAGACAGCAGCTGGATCAGCTCGGGCAGCTCGGGCAGCTCGTGCCGTGGGAACTGAGGACGCAGTCGCCAGGAGGCACTTTCCGTTCAACTCCTTAGGGATTTCAATTCCGTTCACACTAACAAGAAATCTCACAGTTTCAAATTTTGTCCTTATCAAGCTTGAGAATTAATATAACTCTATAAGAACATTAATATTTAAAAAAATATATTGTTCACAGATAGGATAGCTATATTTTCACTATGTTATACATTTATGTTAATACATTTGTTCCTTACAAGTGTGTCCCGTAAAATAACATTCCAATATTGCACCCCAGAGTACACCAAGAGTGTACCTATTGTATGACTAAACAATCGCAGTGCGATTTGAGCGCTGTGCCCCTGGCAGGGGCCTGACTAATGGACTGCTAATTGAACTAGACGCACCACCGCATGAAACTACTCATTATATAGGTACCGTATACACTCCAATATTATTCTGAAGATATGCATTAAATACACGCAATTTTAACCTTACAGCAAGTACATGAGAATTGGGAGAAAACTAATAAAATATTACTCGAAGCAAATAAAAAAAAAATAACATTGACAATCATGCTTTCTCTGTTCTCGTCACGTTTATTTAACGAATAAAAGTATCCTCAAAATCATGATATTTCAAAAAAGTTGCTAATTATAATAATGGAGCATGGCATATTATTGAGTGCTTCGAAGCATAGTTGAGTTCAATGAATCACCTCCTCCGTGACGTCACACATCCCGCGAGAGCGCGGGGCTGACCAGCTGTGGGAACCAGCACCGCGCGCGCCATTGTTCCTCCAGCGCACCGCATTACCGCTCTCATTTGTTCCATTTGCGGAAACAATCATACTGTTTTTAAAACATTATTCATTGCTGTCAAATAATATTCTCCTCTCACACGCAATTCGATTCTACGCATTACCCTGGCAAATATATTAATGTAGGAGTAATGTTACAGCGTCTATATTGCTTAGACACAATGTATGAAAAATGCCTCTATCAATTATCATGTGTTAATACTTAAAAAAATCGAAAGGCAATTTTGTTTAATAATATGTATAGTAACAAATTATATTGTTTATTCCTATCGGCAACAACAATAGCTAGTTTGCCTCGTCTATTCTCTATGCTTAAGTTTCATCGTTCAACCTACTCCTGTGGTTTACCTTCTCCCCTCGCTGCCTCGTCAACTCCACACTCCACACTCCACACCCACAGTGCCAGAGCTGCTCGCAATGACAAGGCGCTGATACGCTAATAATCTGCATAAACGTCAAAATAATATATCGCAGTTCAGTCCTGGGGCAGGCGTTTTACGAATAATATGTATTTATACATCGACGCTCCATCGAGTGTTCTCCCGTAGGCCGTAGTCCCGTAGTCCCGTATTAACACGCAATCTGTCACCATTATAATGATGACTCTAAATCGCGGCCCAATATAGAACGACACTATTTCACTAGACGACTACATTCTATGTTTTCCATTTATGACATTATCATAAATTGTTATAATTTGTATAGGTACCCACTGTGCTCTCGTAAAGTTATAAATAAGTTGAAGTTAGGGATGGCACTTTGTCGTTTAAAGAGTGAAGTTCTGTATAGTAATTAGGTAGTTAGTTAGTTGCAGTAGCAACAGTGGCAAGTGGCAAGTGGCAATGGCACTGACTGTGTGTCTGGTGTTGCAGGTGCTGAAGTACTGCGAGCACCTGCACGGCAAGTGGTACTTCAGCGAGATCCGCGCCATCTTCTCGCGCCGCTACCTGCTGCAGAACACCGCCATCGAGATGTTCCTCGCCAGCCGCAGTGAGTCTCGCTCATCTCACTCGCTCACCAATTCACTCACTCACTCACATCTATAATGTTAATATGTGATTTCTGTTAATCGTGTACTACTTTGGTACCTTTGTGAGTGAAAAGTAATGAATGAATTATTATTAGTATAAATTATTATATTATTATTAGATATTATTATATTCGAAATATCGCTTTATCGCTTTTAATCCGCAAAACATAAATAAAAATGTGTAAACTGCATTGTTGTAATGTATATCTTTACTGATATTATAAAGACGAAAGATTTAATCATTTATTTTTAAATATTAAAAGGATTACTTACCTTTTTAATAAATTGATAACTAAAGGACAGTGCAGAGTTTGGAAAAGGATATAGACTAAGTAGGAACCTTTTATAGTGAAAAAAATATGATTCAAGGGAAATAGTGGGAAAAAAATGTTGTAAAGCACTTACACGGTTAGTAATAATTGTATATAAAATAATGTAAATGTGTATGCCCCATGACGTGTGAGGTGTGTCGGTGTTGCAGCGTCAATATTCTTCGCGTTCCCGGACCAGGCGACCGTGAAGAAGGTGATCAAGGCGCTGCCCCGCGTCGGCGTCGGCATCAAGTACGGCATCCCGCAGACCAGGTCAGTGCTCGCGGCTCACCGCTCTGTACTATGTACCGTGCACTCTGCACCGTGCACTACGGGCGAAACTGTATCTATAAGATAACGTGAACTCTGAAGCCAACTGCTTCATTCAGTTGCCTAAATGTGCATTATTTGAAATTTATAATTTATACAGATATAAAATAGAAAGTCAAAATTTATTGAATACTATTTTAATTTAAATGTGGGTAACATTAAGTGAATTATGAAGAAACCGAAAAACTTGTTACGGCCAATATAAAGTTTTACTTATATTAGATTATTGAAATAACTGATTTTTAACATTTATGTGCTTAATAACAACCACATAAATGTTTAATGTTAGTTGGTTTGGAATTTACGGTATGTAATGTTGATCGAGCGCCACCTGCCGGCACTACTCGGTACTATGAGAGCGTGGACGTGGGGCGGCGCGCCGCGCGCCGCACTCACGTTGCCGCACTAGTCCACAGATGGCGCTATACCTATATAGCTTTATATTTTATGCGACATTGAATTAAAAATATAAAGAATTTTAATGCAACATATTTATGTTCCATCGTATATATCATAAAAGCTAGTGGGTCCTTGTAATATTGTAATTTATCGTACCTAATATTTCATATAGGAAGGTGTGTAGGCTTAGGGCATTAAATGAAACAAAATTATTTTAAAAACAATTTAATATTTAATTCACACATATTTGTATTGATCATCACAGAAGTTACATTATTGGCATAGTTTAAATTATTTCATAAGTCAACATTATTTCTCGCCGCGCCGGCCGCAGCTCCGCGCGAGCTCATCGCACAGTGCGCGCGTGCGCCGTGCAGTATGCAGTATGCAGTATGCACTCACACGCGCGACACGTCAGTCACCACTCACCACTCACCATTCACACTACACACATAGCACACACTATAGACACACACATACCCTGCTTATCTTTTGTACAATATATTATAAAAATATATTAAATAATAAAAACAACACTAAATATTGTGCTACAATAGACGTCACCTCGTATAAACGAATTATCACCATGGAATGTCGCACCGGCCGCGGTCCGTCGACCGCAGCCCACCATGCACGCATTACTATAATACTGATCGATATTATTTATTAAATACAATTAAGTCTAAATAGTAACTTACGTCTCATCACATTTAGCACTCAGTTACAAAATAGATAACGAATGAATAAAGACAAGATTGTTCGGAGCGGTCAGCCGCCGGCCGCCGCCCTCACGATTATCACCATCTTTTATCACAAAATTGACGGTCACTTAAATAGTAGGTATAAATAAGATAGAATGTATTAGCGAAGTCCGGCCAGTCAGCCAGTCGGCCAGTCAGCCAGTCAGCCAGTCAGGCAGGTCACGCCAGGTCGCGGCTCTTGTCCAGGCAGACGGCGGCGCCGGCGCTGTGCCGCCTCTGCACGGGCTTGCCCTCGAAGCTCGCTTTCCTTTCTCCCACTTCGGGGTCCGCTTCCTTCTTGCCCTGCTCGAACTGTTTTAAGATTTCCGCTAAGGTCTTCCCTTTAGTTTCGGGAAGGAAGAAGGAGCAGTAGCCGGCGCCCAGCAGCGCGCAGATCCCGAATAAATACAAAGTCCCGTTGCTGGTCAAGTAGTACTCCATTTGCGGATACGTTTTGATATTGAAGAATATCAGCATGTAGGCGCAGCAGGATGTCGCGCCGGACATCACGCCCCGGATGTCCTGGGGATACAGCTCGCCGGACATGATCCACGGCAGTTGCAGAAAGCCGACCATGCTGAACGATACGTGAAGCAAAATGCACGCCAGTTTAATGAGCGGGGGGCCGTCGAAGCTGTCGCATACGGCGGCGCCCAGCATCGACACGGCGAGCAGCAGGCCCGACGTGGCCGCGAGTGTCTTCCTCCTGAAGCTGTTGATGAGGCACGCGCCCACCGCGCCCATGAACACGCGCACGCCGCCCACTATCACCGATGCCGTGAATTCGTTGACACTAGTACCCACGGACTTGAAAAAGTCGACCGCATAGTACAATATAACGTAAATACCGGACAGCTCTTGGAATAAAAAGAATATAATAAGTAGAGCGAAGGGTTTGAGCACGTTCCTCCGCGTGAAGAGGGAGAACTTCTGCCGCGTCGTGAGGGACTCGTCCTTCCTGTCTTTGGTGAACTCGACGAGCTCCTGCTGCGCGGCGCTGTTGTTCTGCCGCAGCCAGAGCATGGAGGAGTAGGCCTCCTTCATGTGGCCCTTGGAGGCGAGCCAGAGCGGCGACTCGGGCACGAAGTACATGAGGAAGGGCGTGAGCAGCGAGACGCCGGCGCAGACGGCGGCCACCTTGCGCCAGTGCACGAACGAGCCCAGCGAGTACACCACGAAGATGCCCGTCGACACCAGCCCCGGGCCCAGTGCGCTCAGCACGCCGCGCTTCTCCGGCGTCGTGATCTCCGCCACGTAGATGTACGACACCGTCGACATGCCTGCGACACAAGCGACTTGTTAAATTACGTTATACGAAACGAATTCATCTTATAGAAATTGTATAATGGACAGGCCCTTTCTAATCGACAATCTTCATCATGAGACCAATTTTTCGTTTTAAGTAAGCTCAGAAAAGAAAGGAATACAGATATTTATGTGAAGTATGAAGTGTGTTGAGTTATAAGTGAATAACAGACCGATGGTGAAGCCGGTTATGAAGCGTCCGACGCAGAGCAGCACGTAGGTGTCGGAGAAGGCGATGACGAGCCAGCCCAGCAGGTTGGGCAGCACGATGGACTGCAGCAGCAGCCGCCGCCCCACCGCGTCCACCAGCATGCCGCCGATCAGCGCGCCCACCGGGTTCGAGATCACGCCCAGGCTCGCTGCAACATGTCACACACTGTGTTACGACTTACGTGACAACAGATGGGCCGATACAACTATCACAGATATACAGAGAATTACAATAATGGCTACCTACGATGACACACATTAGATATACAAGTCGTTTAAGTCACTGCACAATACAATTACAAATATTGCCGCTACACATTTTTTCCCCAGACTACAGACTCGGTTCCTCTTAACTAGTGTCACCACAAGAATTATTCGATGCTGAAATGACCTATATATCAACTGTTTATATGTAAAAGTGCATGGCATGCAAATAAATGAGAACAAAGCAATTTACCGATCCATGAGGCCTGCTCGTACGAGATGGCGGGGTACTCGTGCGTGTACTGGGGCAGCAGCACCGCGGAGAAGCCCTGGCAGAAGCCCACCGAGATGTTGATGGACTGCGCCGCCAGCGCCGCCAGCACCTGCCGACAACCACGCCGCCACTCGTTACTAGCGCTATATACGGTATATACACGAGCGACAAGCTCACTGCTACACTACTGCTTCTGTTCGCTTACTGAATTATTCAACTGATTTTTCATTGCTGACTGTTCATTATACAATATTTAAACAATCGCGAGACTTTTTACATTTATTTCAACAGCAGCACCACATAAACAAAGTCTCAAGTAGCTACGTTACATCGACAACACATCTCGAATCCACCAAAACATGAACTAAATATACAATTGTTTTGAAGACAGAGAGGTGGCCGTGTGGCAATGAAACTAAAAGGGAGAGTAGTATTATTTACCGCGGCGTATAAATAGTGCAGATGGGCGTTTCGCGTATGAATGGAGAGAACATTGACTTTCATCGTTTTGGCAGGCGCTACGGATCTCGTGCCAAGATTTCTTTCAATTAGTACATGAAAATAAAAAGAACGTGGAGAGAACACGTGAGCCCGCCACATCACGCGGCACCGCGGCACCGCGGCACCGCGGCACGCCTCTGCGACGTAGGTACGGACTACAGAGAGCAGTGGTGACTGGTGACGTCCTGCAGACGCGCCGCATAAAGCAACATCTTCCTGGCGAAGCGACGCATACTGTACAGTGTACTCCGTTCAAGATGGCGTGTCGTTACAGCACAATTAGTATCATGTAAATTGTCAACACCACGAGGACGTCGCGGTCGTCATACACTGACGGCGGATAATAGGACCACTTATGTCTTGAACATGAAATTATGTCTCTCTGGAAAAGCCAATTACCTTTTAATTACCGCCCGTATTAAATAGTTAAATGGGTAATTCATTTATTTGTTAAATAGACGAGGATCGAGTTGACAGTAGTGCGGAGTGATGCGGAGTGGTGCGGAGTGGTGCGGAGTGGTGCGGAGTGGTGCGGAGTGGTGAGGAGTGCGCTAGGAGCACTTACAAGCAATGAAGTCGAGCAACGAGCGGAACGGAGTTTACGAGACCATTATATGAACGCGACATGCCTTACGACAATATTTATATGAGTACCTCACAAATATTTAAATTTACGTAAAAAAATGTTATCTCATTTGGTACATACATAACTGTTTATTGTCTTGTATATTATATATGTTGATGTCATATCGCTCATCGAGGCTCGAGTGTGAAATGCAACATAATAATACGTATACATATGGCCTCTGTAAGATTCGATCGATCAATAGTCTTCCGCAACTTGCATCGCATTAGCAAGTGTTACCGGCTCACCGCGGTGCGGCCGGCGAGCACGGCGTGGACGGCCGAGATCTTTCTAGAAGGATCATACTTAAAACGCTGTAATGTAATAAAAAACGAACACATGCACCTTAGGATCAAAAAGATAATAATTGATTGATGATGTGCACTTAATTACCACGTCGGCACTCCACGGTCGACACTCGTAAGTCAACACTAATGCGAGCGGTCAATTATAAGCTTCGAGGCGTACGCCGTACGTGTTAATTAGATTGCTTGATCACAAAAACTAACTGCGAACAATGTAGGATCAGTTTTGAGTTTTGACTTAGTTTCGTATACATTGTACGAGTATAGCAGCACTACACACTACACACTACACACTACACACTACACACTACACACTACACACTACACAAGTACATCTGCACTCACAATATAGTAACTGTATTATTTCAATATTAAGACGTCATTTGTTTAGGAGATGCCTCTACTCGTTTTCCTCCTCTTCGATAAAAATATGTAAGGTTTCGTTGTAAAGTTTTGCTGGTGATATTTATTATATTTTGAAGATGACGAATATAATTACTAGCTATCAATTAAACTTTAAATTTTCGTTTGAAACCAATGGGCATATAATTTATAGAAAAGTTGAGTCATAGAAGTACAATGAATGCAATATTATTGTGTTGTTGTGGTGTACCTGCCTGTATAGCATCAGGTGTAGGCTACTCACTTCTGAGTACTGACTGACTATTTTTATGTCATATCGTTAGTTTTTCTGCGTGTTATATTTATACTGTATATACATAATCCTAATGGATTCTTTATTCTTGCGCAAGTGTTACGCAATAGCTCACAAGTTAGAAAAGTCTAGATCTCATGAACGGTTCAATTTAAAACGTGTTCATTAAATCATTTCAATTCGGTTCCAATAAACATCGTCCAAGAATGCTTACTACACTTATATTTAAATATTTATATAATTGTTTACTACAATGTTATCTTAAAGGTCAATATATATCAAAATCGAAAATATTGGTGTCTATGTACTTAGATTAACGAGCGATCGTGTAAACATTTAGATTAAGCACTTTATCTAAGCGTTTATCTCGAGTTAGAAAAAACGGCCGACCGTGGAGATTACGTAAACTATGTAATAATTTACATATTGTGTAAATGATCTCTCGGTTGTAATGAACGGGTAACAATTGGCGATGCGTGGTGAGCTGGCGAGGCTGGAGACGTGTGCCTGCCTCGTCTCGTGTGAGTGTCGGCCGCTGTCGGGTGTCGATGTCGAGTCACGTAATGTATTAATTACCGACGCCACGTAACCACGCGCCGCGAGCGGCAGGCTGCGCCGTGCGCGCCGGCTCGCTGCTACAACTGCGCTTAAATTGTACCATTATGTAACAGCTAACCACTGCTATAAATACTTGCAAACTCTTAAACGTCTACGGCAACTTAATTGTCCGCTCTTTGTGAAATTGACCGAGATAAATATTTAATAAGAATACTTAGACTAGCTATTAATTAGATGTAATGTTTCTGTTTACGGGTCCTTCCCTCGTATTCTTTTAAAATTTAGTATCGATCCAATAAAAAACAAATTCTCATCTCCTGTTATTACTATAAAAACTTCAAAGATTATGGAACATATTTAATAATGAAATGAACATTCCAATGTAATGTTATACCTACCTAGTAGGACACTTTAAAGCAACAACGAAAATTAAAACGCAAATGGTTGTTTTGTTTATGAGTGCCAAGTGCAGTAAGAATCGGGGCAGTGTGTGTGTGGCAATGCGTGTTGCGTATTGCGTATCGCGTGGTGTCGGAAGTGCGCGGCGCAGTGAGGGCCTCGCTGCGCGCGCGCACCGGTCAAGTTCAATATCGCACGGTCACACGACGCGCCGCCGACCGCGCGCCGCACACGCCCGCCGGCACACTCGCACACACACGAGCCAAGCGACGTCTCGCCAGGGCCCAATATTTCAAAGCACTTCTTCTTTTCGACAGATATATTACTTTCTACAGTTATATTATTCGTCAAATAAAGAACTAAACAACAAAGTTAGCAGCTACTTGGAGGCGACTTGTCGCGGCGTCGACGGGCGTGCGGTGTGAGCGGCTCTAACGCGGTAGTGTCGCGGTAGTGTGGCGGTAGTGTGGCCGGCCGCGGCGGTCAGGGCCGCGCGCCGGAAGTAGGAATGCCCATACGCGCTACGGCGCTGCAAATTGCACCCGTTTATGTGCATACGTGCAGCCTGCGACCTTGCCGCTGGCCCGCGGCCGCAGCGCCAGCTCGCCACTACTCCGCCCGATATACACGTACTCGTTACTCGTGAACTTTCATTCGCTCCATTACAATTAATTTGATAGCTACAAAAATTACATCCTTGTCAATAAGTATAAATGCAAAACAAGGTTCTATAGTATAAACTATAAAGTGTAAAGTGCGTCATCCGTAATTTAACGCTCCCTATAACCGAACGCCTGCGCCGGCGCCGGCGTCGCTAAGGAAAAACTTTTTTATATTTTTTTTTTTATATATAATAGGGGGCAAACGAACTGGCGCGTCACCTGATGGAAAGTGATCGGCGCCGCCCATGAGCACTCGTGATGTCACGAGTGTGTTGCCGGCCTCTTAAAACTACAAGTGTTTCACTGCACGCCTTCTACTGTGCCTTCAGTGTGCCTTCTAGCGAATCACTCCGAACCGCGAATTAAATACGTAGTACCTGGTTTATAATGTGTTCCAATTTGTAACACAAAACGAAGTCGTCGAAGTAATTAATAAATATTTGTGGTTTGATGTCATTACGGCAGTCGGCAACAGTCGTCGTAGATCGATCGTTAGCTACAAGTGTTGTGTGTTAGCTGATAGTGACTACTACGATGTACCTTGGTCTCTGTTGTAGCGTTTTTAATTATAAGTGGCAGTTGGTGGCCAGCAGGGATTTACATAAGTTTTTATACTGATCTATCCGTTATGACCAAAATGGTTTCTATATGAACTCGTTTTCAAAGTTTTTTGTACGATTTTTTCACAATTCTACAATTGCCGCAACGCACTTCAGGTTCTTAATAGCATGTACATTTTTGTGAGTGTATTCGGTGTTCAGATCTCCTAAATTGCGCGCTTCGCGAATGTTTCGAATGTTGCTTATGCGGTGTAGCGCCCCGTGAGTCGTGACGCCTGTAGGTGTAGGTGCAGCCCTGGGAAGACGACGTGGAGGTTGTGGAGGAGGTGGTGAAGGTAGCGTGGGGTGCAACGTACCATGTAGAGGTCGCCATAGCGGCACAGCTTCCAGAAGCCCTTGAGGTTCGCGAGCATGCTGCGCGCGCGCCGCTCGCCCTGCCGCGCCGCGACCCGCCTGCCAACCACACACACATTGTCATATTCAATATTAAACACACTGCTATTTTACTGAACGTCTCCCACAACCCTCACCGGGCAGTTACTGCTAGTATTTGCGCTTCACACAATGTCTTAATTACACGATTTGCGCAGGTAGTCTGCAATGAGTGCAACCTTATATACTGAACACACGGTGTAGGTAGCTACGTATTTTATATTTGGAGCAAAAAGTGTTAAAATACATTTAAATGAAGTAAGTACCTAAACACACACTCCGCTATATTTATGCAAAAACAATTTAATTATTGCGCATTAAAACCTCAACACAGCCGGAATATTTTAACGGAATCCTTTTTGCCGGTGAAATCTATCTACCGCGTCCTATTTCAATGTTAAAGATGTTATTTCATTTTATAATAATGTCGCAAAAAAATGTCTAAATCTAGGAACATGTCTGTGTTCCGCCACTCGACTTCACACATTTCTTTATGTTTATAATTTTTTTACTTTGATCGGAATGTCGCATTATGCTGTGTAATTGGACAACGCAGCTCGACTCGCCTGGATGGCCGTCCCGGTGCCCCGGTGTCGCGGTGTCGCGGTGTCCGGTGTTAACAAGTGGAATGTGCAAATGCTTGTGACGATGAAACGCAACGTACTTTTAATTAGTCACATATCAAATAATTTTAGTTCATGTTGCAAATCGAACGTTATCGCCATGTAACGGTCGTTGCCCGGTGCAGTGGGCTAGGGCACAGCGCACAGTGCACACCGCACAGCGCACAGTGCACACCGCACAGTGCACAGTGCACACCGCACAGCGCACAGAAAGTGCAACCACTCACACTATTCAAGTCACGTTGTGTGAAATGCGGCCATAGCGTATATATTAAGTTTATCTCACTTAGGGTCATATCAATAAGTTATAATTGTTATTATTAATTGTTGCTCCCCGACACCCCGCGCCCCGCGCCCCGCGCCCCTCACTAAGTACATTGTAAGTAACGACTTACGATATGACAATATTGAGGGACCTTGTATTTATATTTTTCCGCATAATTAATTAATATATTCAATGATCTAATTATTAAGTACAAGTAATGCATTAATTCGCAGTACAACGACATCGATAGTGTATCGCTAAGCAATTGTTCCACATTCACTCGCTCGATGGCCGCGCCGTTACTATAACTCATTTTAAACGTTCATTTTTAAATTTCCTCTAAATTATTGTATTGAGATAATGCCAATACCGAATTGGAACTATTCATACATTAAAATGTATATATAATATATTATGCAGAAACGATGTGTTGAGTAACGCATATTTAATATGACACATTAAACACACAGAGCTAAACCTAGCCTCGCGCCGCGGCCGCGCTTACGCTTTTATAACATTAACTATATCAGCTTTTTATTCAATGTTACTTAAATGATACAGATTAATGAAATACGTCGTTGCGTCGTAATCAATAAGTCATAGAAGATCAATTACAGTGAAGAGTGGTGATTAATGTTTAATGACATTTGGCAACGCGGAGGCGCCGAGTCGCGGCCGCTGCGATTTTAATTTATTTAAATATATGTATAAAAATAACAAAAGATAAACAAAACACTCACTTCTATAAAGAGTTTATAAAAAATAAATTATCATAAGATGATATTATATTATTGAATACAATGATTGGTGTGTAAGACGATTGCATTGTTGTGTAGCGTGCTGCGTGCTGCGTGCTGCGTGCGTCGCCGATAAGGCTATCAAACGCGTCACAGAGTAAATCACATCTAATGCCGACTGCCGAGCGTGACCAATCGCGCCCCGCGGCCTGCGCGCTGTCCGGTGTCCTGCAGGCAGCAGGCAGCAGGCACATTGTCTCTCTGTGTCAACACTCAACAGTCAACAGTCCCGGCCGCGACGCGCTCGATGTTATCGCGATCGCAATGAACGATGTTTACACTCCGACCTGATACTGCACTATAAATACCGAAGCAATCGCTTCAAATGTTGCATAAAATGTTATTATCTCGAAAGTAGCACGTAGAAGCATCCGTGTTCGTCCCTGCATTTGCTTTACATCCTAATTCCGTAACAAATTCTAACACTACATGTATCAGTAGCTGTAATATATTATATAGCGAAAACAATTTTTGAAGTTTCAAAGAAAGTATTCAAATTTTCAATTTCGTCGCCGCAGCATCGTTAACGAAGTTTGAACGCATTGAATAAATTGAACATTTATACTTGGCGAGGGCCGAGGAGACACCGACCTACCCGCTTATTGACATACTTTATAGATAGATACACTCTAACGCAATATAGTAATAATTGTTCTTTTATAATTATTACAGAATAATCTAATTTATTTACGACTGTTGGTGTTTAATGATAACAAAAGACAAATACATTGTAATCTTTTGGCACACATAAAATATATAACTTAAATTGATATTGAATGTAATGTCTCGTATTTACACGTTTCCGCGTGTTGAAATCGCTCTGACGAGCTTTAACTATGTATAAAAATCGATTAAATAAATAATTTCCTAAGCGTGAAAATCAGTGATATCCATACAACGTTCTGACACAAACATCGAGCAGATTAAACTTTGCGCGGAAATATTATCCATCTACAATTATAATAATACTCGTATGGGCTGGTGTTCAGCGGACTTACTCTGAGACGCTGTCACAGGAGCCCCCCAACTTGACGGCTTACAGGAGAGGAGCACGACGGAATCTTCGAAACAATGTTTTTGCACAGAATACTAGGTATCATAGACACAATAGGAACGCGCAGTCACAGCACACAGCACACAGCGAGGTATATTTAGCACGGACACGTGCCTAGTGTTTGTCGATAATTCGGGCGCGTAGCTCCGTGCGGCGGCGACGACTGCGTGCGGAGCGCCGAGTGGCGAGTGCTGGCGGGGCGGGCGCGGCTTGTCGCGGCTTGCGAGCGAGAGCCTCGCGGTCTTGACCTTGCGCGAGTGTCGCCCGACTGAAACCTCTTTAGGTCCACCACACTTTTATAACGCACGCCGCAGCGCCGCCGCGCCGCCGCAGTGACGCACCGCCGCACCGGCGCGGGCGCATCGCGGTCGTCCTGGGGCTCCCGGTCTCGCCCTTGCAATTACATTACTTTAGTGTTTTTATAACAAAAGTTTGTTCATAAATGTAAATATTGAGTGCGAGTCATTATCTGTTTATTGTGTGTATAATTTATGTGAAATGACTAGCAAATAAACAAATTGGTAGGCGATTGCTTGGCCGATGTCGCCGGGGGGCAGGGGGCAGGGGGGAGGGCGGCACTCCACCGCGTTCAGTGTGGGCACTGCCAAAACTATAATTAACTATTATTTCGTTCTCACGAACGTAGCATGTCACTGTTTCCATTGATGCTAACTCCACAACTTCTCTTTCAAGAGATAGCACCTAGCTATCTGCGTCGACACGTCGCTACGTGAGATCTTATGTTAAACGTGTTTGATGTACAATAATTAATCAGATTCAATATACGTTTACGTATTATAATGTGCTGTGCTCTGGGAAAATTAAAGTAATAAATAAAACGAGTATACTGCTGCAAGTTATTGCTTTGTCGTTTCTGTCAACTTTTTCCAAGTAGATAAACCTACTGTCAAAGTTGTGTTGCTAAGGAAATTCGAAAACTCGTAGACATCTCACACGTCCGCCATGGGATGAAACGTATCGAGCGAGCCGTCCGTCGCGCAGACCGAAAGACTGATTGAGACAATTTCCTTAAACATTGCTGTTTGTATCGACTATCGGTTATGTAAGACAATTGGCAGATGATTGCGAGCGTCGTTTCCTCCGATAACATCCTCGTATACTTCATTAATGCGGTCTCCAGCTAAAGCTTATCGAATCGCACATTTTGCTCCCAGGTCAGGGACTCACATCCAGTCAATTAGGACGACAGAGCATGTCGTAACGAAGTCTGTGTTCTCTGTTCCCGCTGCGGTCGTCCCCGCCTGGCCCGAATGGCCCGTATTCTCCGGCTGTACGTCACACATGCCTTCACCGTCTGTTCCCTGCTGCGGTCGTCCCCGCCTGGCCCGTACGGCCCGGCTGTACGCCGCGCTCGCCCCGCTCGGTACTATTTGAACTGAAACAAATCATATGGCACTTGCAAGTTGCGACCAGACTCTAATCGCTACCCTTCTCGAACCTTCCGTAGGTTTCTAACGCGTTCATTACTAGTTCGCGGAATCTCCGAGCGTTCTCGATCGAAGCGAACCTCGTCGACTGGAATTTAGGTTTTAATTGGCTTTTTCTTCTTAGCCCGCTGCAATGAGATTGATCCCATATAAAGTAACGAGTCCACCGAAGTGGCTACATATGCAACACTGTAAATCGGTCCTAGACGCGATCTGCTGCGACTACTACGACGGCTGATAACCCGTACCAGTTTATAGAAATATTAAAAACTGGTCAAAATACGCATCCGCGTTTCGTATTAAAACTATTTATTGTTGCAATGTTGCAGGAATATCATTAGCTGAGCAGAAAGTACATAATGTTCAGTAAACAGATTAGCGTCTATAAAACAATAATTCCATTGTTCCTGCGCTAATGAGATACCTTGTGCTTACAATACGTGGCACGTGTCTGCGTGATTGTGTCTGCTGTCTGCTGATTGCAGTAGGCAGTAGGCGGTAGGCAGTAGGCAGTAGGCAGTAGGCGGTTGGCGGGCCGTTGACGCCGATGTGCGACAACAGTCACGCCCGATCGCCTCAAAGTCATCATAACAAAAAACAATAATACTTGTTTCATGTTATAGTATTGTAATGCTATAAAACTCTGTCAAAAACAAAGGGCTTACACAAACGATATAAACAACTTAAATCGGTTATCAAATTAAGACGTTAGTGGTTCAATGTCGAGTCGTAACAGTTTCGGCTGTAGCGCGAGCGTGCAGGCGCGCCGCCCGCGCAGACCGGCGAGCGAGCGAACTGTGTCACTGTGCTCTATTCGCTGTTTCAGTACTCGAACATGCAGTGTGTCCTATGTAGGTCAGCTGCCTGTCCCCTTGCTATTATTTAAAGCAATAATTAACAATTAATCGACTAAACCAGTTTCTGCATAACAAAATAACTACTAACCTACAACTAATCGAGCAGGAAATTGCACTTCCATATTGCCATTTAAATACCTTGAAACGTATTAAATTAACGGGCCCTACAAATATTGCCATACAAAATATAATGTTGTGGTGGTTTGCGAGAAGGGGTGCTTCCGCGCCGCGCGATTGGCCTGTAGCCGCCCCACTCGACTGAGACACTTAATGAGAGTTTAATTAGATAATATTCATTACATTTCAATAAATTTAACGTGTATAGGTACGTGATAACTGATGAAGTGTATTGATAAGGAGACGTGGAGGCTGCGCGCGCGCGGGCTGGCGGGGCGGGGGGGTCACGCTCACGCTACAGCACTATCTCCACATTCACATTTTCCATTCGACATTATGTACCTAGTTAATCCTCCTTAATGGCTGTCATGTAAATATTGTTGATAATATTTATAAATGTGTTATCGGTAACAATACCTTCTTTAATATAACTTTGTGTGAGATATATTTTGGTTTGTTTCAAAATCAAATTAATTAAGATTTGAAGTTGCGCCTCCGAGTGAAGTTTCAAGCTTACTTACGACGACGTGCTTCTTGAGAGGCAGTGCGGCGTCCCGACCGCGCCCCGCGCCCCGCGCCCCGCACGTTGTGTGGTTACCTGCCCTTGTATCTACTGCGTGACGCTGACTCTGCCGCATTACTTCTTCCAAAACCCCAAATGTATCACATCTACTTCATTTGAATCACAATTTTTCAAGCGGTCCGCGGTCCGTCGAATAGTATTGCAATAACAAGGGTCTGTTATTGTTGTAGACAGGATTGTGATCTGTGTGGCACGCGCTGGCGAGTGGCTGACTGGGAGTGAGGCAGTGTCGCATACTATCGCCTTTCGCGTCGGACACTTGAAATTCAATAACATATAAAGTATGACATTATTACTCTTTTTGTGCTCTTGTTATAGCTAAAAATATCGAAAATATTCACTTCCTGCACACAGTTACTTCAATAATAACTGTTTATATTTTATTGTAATTCTAAAAATATGTAGAGGTGAGAGAAGGCGCGCTAGCGAGGCGCGCCGGGTCTGCTCCAACTAGCGGCACCGCCACCCCTACCACGTCCACCGCGTCCACCGCGTCCACCGCGTCCACCGCGTCCACCGCGACCACCGCGTCCACCGCGTCCACCACATCAAAGTTGATTAACCTGATTGAGTTGGTGGTTGCTATTGTATTTGCTGTCCTTCAAAGCCTCCCATCGAATATCCTCGTCGATCCCTGCGTGTTTCTATTCGGACGGCTTCATCGATCGGCCCTCGCACGTCATTTCGTTCGTGTGACAAAAGCATCCGCATTAGTGAGAGACTTTACTGTATCGCGCTCGATACCTCTCGTCCCGTACAATACACAATGGTTTTTCTTAAAAAGCGAATCGGCTTTGCCGTGTTTACATTTCAAAAAATAAATAGTTACGTATGTCATGCAACTGTAACTTCATGTTACATAATACTCATTGGTTACCTGTTGAATACGCAACAGGGGCCGCCCTACTCTAATATAAATCTAAATACATCTGTGATTTCCCAATTTTCGTTGGACGTAATGAAAAACAAACAAATTGATATCGTGATCGGTTTGTTCATAATATTAGTGTTCACTTACAAAGGATCGTAATCAAACAAATTTGACGAAAAAGGTTTTGCTAATATATCTGCAGTTTGCCGAGTATAATCATTACCTTAATCAATGTAAGTGGGGAAGTCAGTGTGTCCTAACAATTAGTATGCATCTTGTGGTGAGGTGACGAGACCGGCCGCGCCCGGCCGCGACCGGCGGCTGCCCTCGCGGCTGCTCGCAACTGGGAGCGGCGAGCGCGGCCCGGGACTCGTGGCTGCGGTCGGGGACTGCCCACTGCCCACTGCCTACTGCGTGAGTCAGTACACCGCACGCGCTTCACTCTATTCAGTACAATCTATAAGCAATTTTTTTTTAAATAATTCCTTAACCTAATTGTGTAAATACACCAAGTCCATCGCTTTCATTAAAGGCATAGGTATAGAACCTTTAGATAGGGGCCTTTAGACTTACCGTGTAATCAAGTTATATTAATGTAAAAAAATGTTTACCATTAGCATAAGCTAATATATAAAAAAAAAATTCGTTAGTGTAATTGAAGTGTTCGTTTCGTCAGTGCAATTTTAATGAGCAGATAATGATCGTTTAACAACTTGTAGATGTTGTTTTTAAAGTACATAATTATAAATTGCAACTGTGCTAATATAATATGCATTTCGAAATTCCGTGTGAGCGACCAGGTAGCGCGCGGACAGTCCCGGATAGAGCTCGGATAGCACCCGGATAGCGCCCGGATGAGATTGGAGCACCACGTGGACCTTCAAGTAGCAGCACATACGCACACGCATTTCCGGGAAACGCAAGAACGCAGAAATTATAAATAGATCACAGTAATATTGAATTGCTAATGCGATCTGCGGAAACGATACACTAACAGCGCCTTCCGAGCCATTGCGAGATTTATTACTTTGTCGACTCGCGTCTCGTAAGTGGAGTCGTAGGCGGCCGCCGGCGCGTTTGTTATGTCGATCTATTGTTTACTGAGAGCATCCAGCGATCACCAATCATCTAGAGATCGCTTCCGTGCTCCTGATGCATCTTTCGTTACCTCGTCCGTACACGGTACAAACGTACTAGTCGCACCGGCTCATGTAATTAGTTATTAGACGACGCGACGCACGGCGCGCGGCGAGATGCGTCACGCGTATCATTACTGCTATGTGGTCACCAATCACATCAGTAATACCGAGACTTAATGCAACTGTATAAAAACACAATCAAAGAAACTATAAATATAAATCATTTTCAGTATAAATCAATCATAATAAAGAAATTATAATAGTCAAGCGTGTTGATGCCATAGAAAAATATTGAGATTGTTCCAGGAGCGATACAAACATATATTTTTAATGTTACAATTTAGAAACGTCTTGTAGGAAAAAACAACTTTCTTAAGGTGTTAATTTATATAAATAAACCGCCTTGGCTTCGCTCGCATAGGTTTATTATGCATTTATTATATAGGTACCTTCCTCTCGATTATATCTATCTATTAAAAAATGCATGACAATCAGTTGTAGAGTTTAATTAAGCGAAAGCTACTTTATTTTATACTATGTAGTGATAGTACACAAATGACAATATTGTGTATTATCGACCGGGCCGGGCGGCGGGCCGCCGGCGCAACACGCTTGTCGCTGACCAATTTGTGTGTAATGTTAAAGCTTGTCATATTTTAGAGTTAGTGCTTCTTTCGTCTTCCTGTATATCATTTATTTAGTTAATTATTGAATTGGATATAACGAGGCACAGCGGCCAGCGGGTCATAGGGCACCACGATACAGTATTTTTGAGTTGCTGGCTGTTTCTTATCAACAAACATATTGACTAGTCGCTATAAATATATTGTAGCGCCGACGTCTTTTGCGGGAAACAATAAACAATTAAATATATAACCAAAACAATTTTTTATATAAATAGCAGCAGCATTTATAAATATTATATTTACATAAATATCGGCTTCCTTCTCGTGAGACGAGAGCACGAGCTATGTGCCACTACGGCCTACCGCGCACGGTCTGCTGCGAACCAATCACTACTCGTAATTATCATCATTAAAAGGGGGTACATTGGGGTCATTAATGATTCCGATTTACTTTAATATCACCAATATTTGAACATTATACTTATTAAATAGTATTTCTAAACTATATACACATTTTAAGACTTATTTATATGTATTTGTTATTACAAATAACAAGTAACAGTACAACAATAAACAGTATTCTGTATAATAAGAAGGTAATTAAGATTCTATTAAGACGTGCTTAAATAGTTCGGAATGTACTCGTAAGTCAGCTATTCAGCAGATATTCTAAGAGACATGTGATAAGATACGAGTTATTGTATTATTGTGAATGATGAGCGTGCGATAACGCTCTCCGCTCACCGCTCACCGCTCTCCGCTCACCGCTCTCCGCTCACCGCTCACCGCTCGTCCCTATGTGGTGGCATCTTACCGACGCTTCTGACCGGAGCTACAATACTGATCTGTTTTCAAATACAATAGATACGTTTGTCACGGCCCATGCATTTCGTATAATGTACGTTGAGTCCGCAGTCAAGTGAACTGCTACGACTTACCTACTACTGAGGACAGATATGAGTCGCTGAGATGTCAAAGTTCATTGTTGAAACAATATTAGTGTCATTAAATAAAAAAATTGTTTGTGAAGAGAGTTGAGGGGTGCGGGGTGCGGGGTACGGGGCGCGGGGCGCACGGCGTGGTAAAAGGAGGAAAATGAGCGACCTCTGCGTGTGTGTCCTCACTCCTCACAATCACATATATTATATTATGATATTCAATATTATAAATTATTGTAGATAAAAATATACTAACTCACTATTCACTTTTAGCCACGGCACGTTATTAGCGAGCGCTTGTGGAGTTCGGACGAGGAAGGTCGGTATACCTGAAGTCTGAATATGCTATAATTCTAAACTCGTATCGTTATGATTCAGATAATACAAAATAAGTGCTCACAGTAGGAGCGTAGGCCCGAGCGGCGCGGGCGCGGGGCAGCCTTGAAGCCGCTTTGGGACTCGGCGATAAACTCTTGTCCTAAGTCTAATTTATGGGCTGTTTATTGTTATTACAATAACTTTTAAGAGCAGTTCCTCAATAACGCGCGAAGGTCGCGTTTCTTCCGCCAATAAATTTTGGCGAATTGGTTGTGTATGTTATTGAATGTTTTCGGAAGTAGGCGCTCCGAGCCCGAGCCCGACGCGGCCCGAGCGCCACTAGCCTGCACTGAGCACTGTCACTGTCACTCACTACTACTAGTCACTGTCTCTCAAACACGTACTGGGTACTGCATTGTGCAAATTTGACCGTTTATATTTAGATCTTGAATATTAACTTAAAAAAATATGTATTTTACTTTCTGCGATCGAGTTAGACTCGAACGAGATTCGATTTCAAATTATAGAATGTTAAAATTCAGTAAAAATATTGTAATTTATGTAATGTTTAGGGGAGTGCTAAGTGCTTTAATATGCACTAATTGTAAAAAAGAGCGTCGTAAAGTCAACAAACCTTGAAAATAACAACAGAGATCATCGACCTGTAGTGCGGAGATGGCATTGCATACTGCATTATTAGGGTCACAGGCCACAGGTGGCGTGGCACTGGGTGAGTGGGTGAGTGGGTGAGTGGGTGAGTGGGTGAACGGCGAGTGGCGCTGCACATAGCACGTTGACAATAAAAGTCGCTCTGTGGCCTGTGGGTGACTTCCTCGCGCCGCGCCACTCGGTCAAGGGCGGCCGTTGACGCGCCGACGCCAACGACCACACCACGCAGAGCGCACCACGCAGAGCGCACCACGTAGAGCACACCACATAGAGCACACATGATGTTGATCCATCACACTCCTACACAAACTTAATTCCTATTCAATAGTTCTATACATGATACATCTAATATTGTACTGAACGTTTCTAGTTTGTCGGTTTTCAATTTACTTCGACGACTTGAACCGTCTCGTTTCATTGTTGAACAAATATCGTAAGCGCGATTCAGACTCGGCGCATGAATAGCGGTCGCTACATAGTAATAGAAGCCTAACTTGAAAATGTACTTATTTGCAAGACTTCATTCTAAAATAAGGAACGCGATTAATTTGAATTGTTACACTGTTTAAATTATTTGTGAGATCATACAGAGCACAATGTATTTAACATCTCAGAAAAGACAGGCGAATATCGCACCACAAACCGAATCCGATAAAAACATTTCAAAATAAATGAATATTCAAATGAACGTACAATTCCAGTACGTTCTTGCAATAAAAAGCTCTAGAAACAAGTATACTATTAATTGCCGGCCAACTCGCGACTGCTGTATTTTCCATACTTTATAAGCATTTATTTAATCATGCGTAATATTATAATGAAAATGTCAACCATAAAGAACATGAAGCTGCTACAGCTCACAGCCGGTCCAGGACTCTCGAGCGAACAAAACTGTATACTATGGACGCACATCGGTGTACATTTTTTGTAAATTATGTAACGTGGGACCCATAGTTTTTCATTTATCTTTTATATTAGATTCATTGTGAGTCATGTCACACGCGTTTCGCGTCGAAGTTTCATTAATTCTGATCTTTTGAATACGGCGTAATTATTTAATACATAAACTTACAAGCAATTCAATTAATTTTTAACCGCCGCGGCCGACCGGAGTGGACGACGCAATGGAAATTTTCTAACTAAATGTTGGACCAGAAATTGTTTATCAAAGCGATTACATAGTGCCAAAACTAAAATAAACTTAAAATTTACTTACCTTTGAAATAAACTGAATACACAGTTCAAAATTAACAATATAAAAAAGCTTCTAATAATACTACTATAAGCTTTTTTATTAGGTAATTCACAATCCGGATAATTTTAAACTATACAGTTTATTGTAAAGTTGAGTAGCTAATAATATAGAAGTGTGAATGTCGTGTGTGTTCCAGACGCGCGTCCATGATGTCGCCGCGCCAGCTGATGCGCAACTCCAACATGACGCAGAAGTGGCAGCGCCGCGAGATCTCCAACTTCGAGTACCTCATGTTCCTCAACACCATCGCCGGTCGGTACCTACCGCACGCACGCACACACTCACACACACACACACACACACACACACACACACACACACACACACACAC
>JADANM010005043.1:5565-21765 GCA_026213755.1 Eurema hecabe | reverse complement strand
CACACACACACACACACACACACACACACACACACACACACACACACACACATGCATCACTCATCAGTGACTCATTCTCAGCCGCCACTGCCACAAAGAGCTTTGATAGAAATAGTATTTAGGGATTTCCATATGGATCCATCGTTACATCTGTGTTTATTTATAGATATAATTAAGAAGTAATTAAAACCGAATACCAAGGAGTCGCCATCGCAGCGCCTGACTGCAATTTACTAATGACCTACGCTTTTCATTAATAAACAGATTAAGATAGAATGTACTCGTTGACCGGAGCGCTCCACTTAACAGCGGCTTGTTCACGTCTTCAGCGAGTGACTTCACTCAACCATCAATGACTATACATTGCCAAAGTTACTACAGCAATTTACTTAACTGCATTATCATGTTTTTATTTCGATACTAATTTTTCGGAATTCGGATACAAATGATGGTCGGTGTCGGTGATTGTTGGAAGATTGCACCTAGCTCCAATAGCCCCTGCAATAGTTGTCGGAGCCGGTGCACGGTCAGAGCTTTGTCCCTTCAGCATCGGCGCGCACCACTCACTGAGTCTGGACACTTGTTGCGACATCCCTGTTTGATACTTCCGTCACACTAATAAGTATACAACGCGGTAGTCACTACTCACTAGTCGCGAGAAGCCACTTGTCAACCGACTTCAAAAAGGAAGAGGTTCTCAATTCGACCCGTATGTTTTTTTCTGTTTTATGTTTGTTACGCGATAAATCCTCCAATTATAAACCGATTTGAACAAATCTTTTTTCGGCGTATAGGTATAATACCTCAAGGGTGGCCCCAATTAAATTTAATAATAAAAACAACCCCCAAGGGTAGAAAAATGGGGATGAACTTTTTTATACGCAATATCCCCGCCGATTATGAACCAATTTGAACGATTATTTTTTATTCATATGTATTATCATGAAGTCGGTTTTATTTTTTCTTTAAAGTTAATTATTTTTCTACTGAGCTACAATTCCGCAGACATGTCTAAACAAATGAACGTTTGTGAGTTAGTAGTTAGTAGTTAGTGGCTCACTTATTCGTCGTGTAAGAAGATATGTTACAATTGTTTTTCGCACTACGATAAGGATCCTAAATATAAAAGGTCTGGCTGTATTAAAATAAAACAAAAAAATATAAAAATATTGTTATCAGTACAAGTAGGAATGAAGCATCACCGCTCCGCCCTAGTGACCCTTATAAAAAAATATATGAAAATTTCTATAAATAACGCCATAATGCTGAATTCCATAACAAGCGTTGTAGGATATACTTATGTGCCTAGGACATAACTACAAAAATTTCATCATCTATGTTGGGGGGTTGGCATGATCTGGTTACGCGGCGCCACCAGCCTACCTGCCGCCACCGGCCACCACCAGCCGACCTGCCACCATTGGCCACCACCGGCCGCCACCAGCTGCAGCGGGCTGCCGAACTACATAACCGACATAACCGCGCCAATGGTGCCCCGTGTGGCACCGTGCCCCGCCCCCCCACTCCGTGCTCCGTACACGTTGTTGAGTGTTGACAATGTTGACATACACTATTGCGATTACGACTTATGTCAGCAGTTTAGCTGTTTTGTAACGCATCCGGCATCGTGCATTGCAACATGCTCCGTGCTGCGTGCATCGTGTATTCGTCTGACAAACTGGCTGACTGATCTTTGAAATGTTTGTGCACAATTAGTAGGCTCCTCCTTGTCGTTGATTTGTTCCAATGTCCAATAGTAATTACGGTCATTAAGAACCAAAAAACAAAAATAACTGTAACAGAGCCTAGTGTAAGCAAGCAAGTGGGTCAATACGTTCAGTATTGTGTTGGACAATACGTTGTGCCGCCCGATTGCCTGGCCAGATCGGAGGAGACTGGATATTGTGAAGCGATGTGATGATGAGTGGAGCGGGCCGAGCGGGCCGGGCGGGCCGGGCGGGACGAGCGGGACGGGCCGGGATCAGCGCGCTATTGTCCGCTCGTGCAATTTCTCGCACATTATCTAATCAAGAAAGCTCTCCAGCCTCCGCTTCGCCGCTACACAACACAATTGAGTGCCTACCCCATTTATGACTACTTGTGCTAGTTACTAAGCTTGTAACTGTGCACTGTCGCCTGTGCGTCTGTGCACACACCTCTATCGAACATTATCAACACTATCGATAAACCTCACGAGTCACGAGCTGCTCGCCGCAACTACTCCATACATTGTATTAATATGTTGTTCTATCTAAGAAACAGCGATACCCTAACTGTTAATTAAAACAATTAATATGCATCAACTTTGAAAATAGGTATATTAATAACGTTATCGTATTACTGGCGTGTTTAATTTTAATTATCGATTCTCGGTGACTCTTGTTAACCGAAAGGTAGTTACTTTAACGTTGTATTGTTACAACAAACCACAATCAGTATGAATATTAATCAAAATGCGTTGTTTGTTATTGCGTGTTTAAATAGTAGGTAAGTTAGATTATGAGTATCGTGTCGAGTCGCAGAGTTCGAGTGCGGGTCAAGATGAGCCCGTCCGGTGGTCCGTGGGTACTGCGTCGTGACTGACGGCTGGCCTCACAGCACAACAGCCAGCACCAATTAAACTGCTACTATCTCACACCCTACGATTTTGATTTAAGTTCAGTGGCTAACACACTGAACTAAAATCGAAATCTCGTCGTAGCACTACCAGCGACGGTTTTCCGAAAATATTAATATTCGTTTCAAGCAAACTGGCCAGCGAAATATGTACATGTCCATTTAAATGACAACAACTTGTAAATATTTCGCTTCTGTCTGCACGTAATCGCCATCTCCACCGTTAATGCTATAATTGAAGGCAGTAGATCCATAGCTTTTAAAAAATAACTAACTAAAATAATATTAAATGAATAACTAGGAATTATTTAAACTGATTACCTTCTTACTATCTCCATGAATTTACGAATCGTTCTCATGTCGACGTCACCCACTATTCGCGCACTTTCTCACAAAAGACATCGAGTCCAACTGGCGACGACGCTGTGTTGTCGGTCGAGTGGCTGCGGGTCCGACGGCTCGCGCCAACGCGACGTCACGGCGCCGCGTCATCACTCATCGCACTCTTACCCAAACTTTCGATCCGCACTGTCGCCGCTCACTGGAGGCACGTCAGCGCCCAGCGGCACGGTGCCGGCCACAGCAGTGTCGGCACTCGGCGGCTGGCTCGCCAGTCGGCAGACTCCGCACGGTAGAGAGGCGTTCGCGAAAGTGGCGGCGGCGCGGGCTCGGCTGGTCACGTGCGCGCACAAGAGCACCTCTCGGCCCAAGCGATAGCGCGACCTAACAGCCGGGGTTTATCAGCCGCTCATAGATGCCGACATTAACAATTAAAACTACGCATTTCTTTTATGTCCCTTCCAATATTATGGGGGGCGCGACCTGCCTGATTAATTTTGTTCCTAACTATGGGACCAAAGTGCCGAATGGGACGAAAGTGCCGTCTAGCAGTTTCCTATCTCGCAAGAGTGGCAAAATTGTAAGTTTCTCTAAATGCACGTCCTTGAACTTTTCCGAGCATGGCGTGACGGCCTAATTGCGGTGAAAACGTTTCTCAATCCGTGTGTTAATAATAGCCTGTTGGAAATGTGCTTCAAAATGTACAAATTGTTCACTATCTGCGCGCAGCAGGGTGCTCCATCAATTGCGATTTATACGACAAGGAAAAGGATAGATAGCCTCTTCCTCCCCTCACTTCTCACTCACTTTCGTTTTTAGATTAAAATTCTACAAATTATAACATTAAGCTTTTTCATTTTTTACTCCCTATTATAATGTTATAATAATGTTATTTGCCTAATGTTATTGTTCTAACTTTTTTTTAGGTTCTGACCCATTATAGAACAACATAATAGCAAAAAGTACCTAAAACAAATAACGTTGAATGTGTATTGCGTGTGCAGGACGAACCTACAACGACCTGAACCAGTACCCCGTCTTCCCGTGGGTGCTCACCAACTACGAGAGCGACGAGCTCGACCTCAGCCAGCCGTCCAACTACAGGGACCTGTCTAAGGTGGGCTCCTCGGCTTGTTAGCGGCTCCTGCCACCACGTGTGTGACGTGGACGTGTTGACGTGTTGACGAGTGTGACGGGTGTGTGTGTGTGTGCAGCCCATCGGCGCGCTGAACCCGAGCCGGCGCGCGTACTTCGAGGAGCGCTACAGCTCGTGGGAGCACGACTCCACGCCGCCCTTCCACTACGGCACGCACTACTCCACCGCCGCCTTCGTGCTCAACTGGCTCGTGCGCATCGTGAGTATCTCTCCACCGCGCCCACCTTCCCTCTACCACCGCCCTTTCACAATGATGCTTCGAGAACATAAAAAAAATATTATCAAATTTGTTTTATTTCATAAAAACAAATTTAAAATTTAATAATACAAAGTAAAAAAAATCCTAAAACACATTAAAAAATAATTGTCCGATCGTAAGTCCATAGTATTCTAGGTCCTACTAATTTTTTTTATTCATTAAGCACCATATTGTGGGAGATGTAAAAAATACCTGCGTAATTTGCCAATTTTATAAAGGTAACCATCTCGGACCAAATTTCGTCAAACATAGCTTAGAACGCTTTCGAATAATTTAGCTTTCAAAATGATAAGTCATTTTGTTGTTACATTATAATGTATGGTGATGTGTACGCACATTGTACATGTGTGCAGGAGCCGATGACGACGATGTTCCTGGCGCTGCACGGTGGCAAGTTCGACCACCCCAACCGGCTGTTCTCCTCCATCGCGCTCTCCTGGAAGAACTGCCAGCGGGACACCTCCGACGTCAAGGTCGGCAGCTCGTCACACACGGCGCACACAGCCACGCACACACACACACGTACGCGCACACACACACACACACACGCATGCACGCACACACACACGCACGCACACAAGCTGGAAAAGACCTACATATAATAGTTACAAAGTTGAAATAAAAAAGTATGTCTTGAAACCTAAGATACTATTGTCTCACTGTTTAATTTATAACTCTATCGTTATAGCGAAACGAAATATACGTCTCGCCCTTTATAATAGTTTGCCTTCGTGATTTTTTATGGGCTTATTTCAAATTTCCATAATCACGTATTATAATCGCGTCAACAATTCGTGGGAGAAAATTTGTACTTGACCGGGTCAGTTTTTAGCTCGACAGCCGGAAGCCGTCGTTCGGCACTTTGGCTTTGTGTCCGGTACCCACTAATGCCGTCGTTATTCGCAAAAACTTCTCTTATTGTGTATAAATTGTAGCATTACGTGTAATTTGTGTATTTATCTACCGTTTGTTGTTAATGTCACTTAAAAAAGCAGGTTATGAATTTTAAAATATGTCAATATATGAACATGGTCGTGTGTGGTGCGCTGTGCAGGAGCTGATCCCCGAGCTGTTCTTCCTGCCGGAGATGCTGGTGAACGGCGGCGGGTGCGCGCTGGGGCTGGAGGGTGGCGGGGACGTGGCGCTGCCGCCCTGGGCCGCCTCGCCCGACGAGTTCGTGCGCCTGCACCGCATGGCGCTCGAGTCCGAGTTCGTCTCCTGCCAGCTGCACCAGTGGATCGACCTCATCTTCGGATACAAGCAGAGAGGTCTCTCGCTAGTTCGCTTTACACCATCGCTGCATTTACCCCCGTCTTGATTAACTACCATTTTTCACTTGCAAATAGCAATTTTGATGCGAAGATATCTCAGACTTAAGCCGGCATTTACTTGAGCGATATTAGCCCAAAATAAATAACATATATATCCTTTATAAACATTTAAAAATGTTCCTTTGTGATATGTTTAATTGAGGAAAATGACAGATGAGTGGTTGTTTGTCTGCGGCGGGGCGGGGCGGGGTGGGGCGGGCGGCGGCGGTCACATTGCACGAGGTTTCAGCGCTCGCGGCCTCACGATGCCTGAACTCGACAAATTTTCCGCCGCCATATTGACAGTCACGTTGACATAATTTAACCGTTTGCTAAACAATGAAACGAATCGTTTTATTGTGAATGTCTATAAGATTACAACCTTGATTTAATAATTTTAGATAAAAACGCTATTAATGAATCCTTTTACGATTTCCCTTATAATTTTCACCATCCATACCCCTTAGGTTTAAAGCGTATCCCAAATACCTCGAGTCTAATCCACCCTATACCTAATCAAGAAGAAATAGGCTATGCAAAAAATATACAACATTGAAACCACTGCCTGTTGAATGTAACTTACACTCTAAGCCTCCTTTGGTGTACAATATTTCATTTTCGCCTTAATCAGATACAAAACTAATGTGCTATAAGAAACATATAATGACGTTGTGTGTGTGTGTCCAGGGCCGGAGGCGGTGCGAGCGACGAACGTGTTCTACTACCTGACGTACGAGGGCGGCGTGCGGCTGGAGCAGATCGCGGACGGCGTGACGCGCGCCGCCGTGGAGGAGCAGATCCGCAGCTTCGGGCAGACGCCGGCGCAGCTGCTGGCCGAGCCGCACCCGCCGCGCGCCTCGGCGCTGCACCTGGCGCCGCTCATGTTCGCGGCCGCGCCCGACGACGTGTGCGCGCGCCTCAAGCTGCCCTCCAACGCGCCCGTCGTGCACGTCGCCGCCAACACCTACCCGCAGCTCGCCATGCCCGCCGCCGTCACGGTACCCGCCGCTCACCCATACTTTCATTTCATGATACTTACACATTCACCTGTCAATAAAATTATGCTATCGCTTAAACTCTAAACACTTATGCCGTTCTAAATCTCTTTAAACTGTATAATATTTCGCTTAAAAAATTAATTTTCAAGGAATGTCTTATAATGAAACTATTATGATATAATGAGCGGATATGGTTCGGCGGGTGTGCGCAGGTGAGCGCGGCGCGCGCGTTCGCGGCGCACCGCTGGGCGGGCGGGTGCGCGCACGCCGCGCACGCCGCGCAGCGCCACCACGACCACGCGCCGCCGCCCAGCCCGCTCATCATGGACCCCGTCTGGGGTGAGTGAGCCACCAAACTTTTCTTCCTCTTCCCCCTCCGTGCCAATTACCTAGGAACAACATCACAAAACAATTTTTATATTCTCAGCGTAATAAACAGTAACCTGTAATAAACAGTGCTTTAATTTGTACCGTATATAAGAATTATGTACAATCGATAGTATATTTAAAGTACTGTTAAAATATTCGATAACTCTCATTCTACATTCACTGGTACTAGGTATTATATTATAATAAGAGTTATGTTATATTATTTTTTTTAATGTTAATTATTCTTTTAAATTATGTCACACATTGCCATACATTTTAAACAATTATAAAAAACTGAAGTGCTCAATGTGTTAATTCAGAACTCTAAAAATTGAGTTCTCTTTACAGCGCAAACTTCAAATTTGGTAAGCATTCCTACCTGTGGCAGGGACAGCCGCCTATCAACTATCTATTATCTTTCTATTGTAATATAATTGAAAGCTGCGTATGACGTGAATGATGAATGTGGGCGTGGCGCGGGCGTGGTGTGCGTGAGCGCGGACGTGTTGCGAGTGAGGTGTCACGGTGTGCGTGTTGCGCAGCGGGCGGCGGCGCGGGCGGCGCGGGCGCGGCGGCGCGGCGCCAGCTCGGCGACAACTTCTCGCAGCGCGTGCGCGCGCGCACCAACTGCTTCGTCACCACCGTCGACTCGCGCTTCCTCATCGCCGCAGGCTTCTGGGACAACAGCTTCCGCGTGTTCTCCACCGATACAGGTAACCCTTTTATTTAGTTTTTAACATAATCATGACATACATATTGATTTATTTTCTAATATATATTTTGATTCAATACAGTGGTGTCGATAAGTTTGTATGTTAAAGTCGTTTCCATTTCAATTCAAATATTGTTTTAATAAGAGCACGTTTGTATTAAAACGATGTATTTTTGCAGCGAAAATAGTGCAAATAATATTCGGGCACTACGGCGTGGTGACGTGCGTGTCGCGCTCCGAGTGCAACATCACGTCCGACTGCTACATCGCGTCCGGCTCCGAGGACTGCACCGTGCTGCTCTGGCACTGGTAAGTGGTAACGGGTAACCGACCTACTATACCACGCACTGCGTCCATCGTGCTACGCAAACCAACGTCTCATTTAAACAGTTCATAATGAACCTTCGCAACCGACCCGCATTATCATAATCTGTTTAGTCGTTTTTTTAATTTTTATAAATGGACGGAATCGCTCGGCAGGTCAGCGCGGGCGGGCGGCATCGTGGGCGAGGGCGACACGCCGGCGCCGCGCGTCACGCTCACGGGCCACGACGCGCCCGTCAACGCCGTGCTCGTGTCCGCCGAGCTCGGCCTCGTCGTCTCCTCCTCCGTCAGTGAGTACCTGCCCTCCCCCACCTGCCCCACCTGCGCCACCTGCACCGCTGCCTTACGCGAGCGGCGTGGCACCCTCGCCACTTAACGCTTCCTTCGTTCGAAACCCCTTTCTGGTAACTGGTTCTGGTAACACGAATGACGAATGTTTCAGACGGGCCAGTATTGATCCACACGACGTTCGGTGAGCTCCTGCGGTCGCTGGGCGGGCCGGGCGCGGGCGGTGCGGCAGGCGCGGGCCCGCAGCAGCTGGCGCTGTCGCGCGAGGGCGTGCTGGTGGTGGCGTACGCGCGCGGCCATCTCGCCGCCTACACGCTCAACGGACGCCGGCTGCGACACGAGACGCACAATGATAATTTCCAGGTACGTATAAGAGTCGCATGGAACTTCAATTTGACGGGACACTCACCGAGTAGTTAAATAAGTCCAGTCCATCGCTGACGAGTTCATTCTTTATACATTCGGTACGAGCATCTCTCGAGCAGTAGTGTATCGCTGCTTCGGCGAGCCGCTAGTGAACGAGCGGGTCGTGTCACGTGTGATCGTGTGTGATGGTGTGTGTGTGCAGTGCCTGGTGCTGTCCCGGTGCGGCGAGTACCTGGTGTGCGGCGGCGACGCGGGCGTGGTGGAGGTCTGGCGCGCCTTCACGCTGGCGCCGCTCTACGCCTTCCCGCCGGCCGGCGCGCCCGTCTGCTCGCTCGCGCTCTCGCACGACCAGCGGTCAGTCGCATCACACATACGGCATAACCCATCCATAGTCATCCGTTCATAGTCACATCTCCCTTGTCACATGATCTCACTAAAAATACCTACCCATTATATTAAATATTTAATACACCAAAAACATTAAACATTAAGCTAAAGAAGTACATAATGCCATAATATGTTTTTAATGGCTGTTATTTTCGGGCATTTAAAACGTGGCCATTGTGGCTCCGTATTGAAGTATTTCCTTCACAAAGTTACTAAATGTTAAAAAAGTGAGTGTTAAAAATAAAAATAATACAAATTATAATCATAAATAAAGGTTCAAATCATAGAAGCAAAAGTTGGTTGATGACGTCAGCGGGGTTTATCGACATATTTGTCGCAGTCATCGGGACCCGTAACTGTAAATCGTAATCTAGTTGCATCAACACAAGTTCTGCAAGCAAAAGATATAATAAATAAATAAATGTGGTGTGGTTTTAGCCCTATTTTATTTGACTAGAAGGTTAGTTTAATTCATTGTTCATCGTTTGTATATTTTACTAAATAAAATTAATTTAAATTCCAGTTTCCTGCTTGCTGGATTAGAAAACGGATCACTGGTGGTGTTTCACATAGACTTTAATAGATGGCACCACGAGTACCAGCAGCGCTACTGAGCTCCGCCGCCGTCTCCGCCGCCGCCGTCGCCGCCGCCCGCCGCGTCGATTATCAACATTAATCAGTAAACAGCCAACACGACGTGTCGACACGTCATGGCACAAACGTCAACCGTCGCGTCGACAATCGACATGCGCCCAGGGCTAAGCATTCGGAACGGTAGCTGTGAATTGCTATTCGATCGAAACAAATATATATCATGTAACCTACAGGTGTCCATTGAGGGACGAAGTAAATATTTAAAACTCGAGCGTGCTTTCGATTTTGGACGACTACAACTTACAAACTTACAATTTTGAGTTCCATAGGTTTCTTAAAATAAAGGCGTCGAAATGTATATTTTGCTTTCCTATCATTTTATCGGACCCTGGGGCCAGCGGGCCCGCACACGGCTCGTACTAATCAACCTCTTGTTACAATGATACACGAAATTAACGCGACTCGTTTATACTCTACGATTTTAGCTTCTAAACTTTAAATGTACTTATTTTTTTTATCGTTAAAAGTCATGAAATTTCTTAACTCAACTATAATTATACAGTAAGTGGTTTTTTTTAGTTTTAAGTGAAAGCTTTACATTTTCACATTCCGTTTCTATTTAATTTTGTAAATACTGATAATTTTAAATATATAGTGCCATAGTTGAATGTTTACAATGTCTGCAAAGCTTTTCATATTCATATTATCTATTCGCTTTCTATTTATTTTTAAACTACAATCTCCAAGAAAACTTGATGCCTTTTCGTATAATTATTTAAGTATAAATAAATTATGTGATGTGCGATAATGATCTTGTTTAATCTGTATTTATTAAGTATCGCTGACATTTTACTTGCGTCCATGTTTCTAGTATTTTCGATAACTTAGCAAATGACATTCCTTTTAAAAAGATTGTTGAATATTTATTTTATCTTATTATACCTATTTGTGGTGTCGGGTTAGCTAGTACTTAATTTATACAAAATTATTATAAATGTTATTATTTACATTATTGTTTTGATTTTTATTAAATGGTCATATTGACTTGTATTTGTTTTTCATTTTATTTTTCCTTTTCCTTAAATCGGATTTTAGGATGTCAGTAAAGGACAAAGGTCGAAACGCGCGAACGTGCCAACAAACAAGAGCCGGGGATGATATTAAATTCGCTAATGGTCAATAATAAATAATGATTGTAGCGTAGTGATGATACCTATTCAAGAAGTGGCTCGCCGTGAGATTGGCGCGGCGAGCTGGTGCCGGTCGCGGCGCCGCTTGTAGTCGTCAACGATACTTGTTCGAAACGCGACGATATAGTCTAAGAGCCATATTTTTGCATTGAACTCGCACCGCTCCTTCCGTTCTGTGATTTAGGTTTAACACAGCACGTTAGATTTTAATATAGATACTATCCGACTCTTTGTGCCAAACAAAATATTGTACATTAAAATAAATAACTTGACGTTAGACTTTGCCTTCATCGACTTTCCTAGTAACGTAGAAATCTAATATTGCTAGATGACATATATTGCGACTATGTAGTATGTTGATATCGAATGTAGTTTTTCACTGACCAGTTATCATGTTTGTAGAAAAATAAATAACTATGACGTCGTGTTAATCCGTTCTAAACACGTTGGTAGTTGATAATCAAGTTTGTTGCCATCACGCATTGCTTCTTTTATGGTTTGCACTTTGCAATAAAGAATAAGGCTTTAGAGCGCGGTGCGGCGGTAGGCAGATCCGAAGCAGTCCTCCCCAGCTCCCCTGGGGACGACTGCTACTGTACTGTACGTCGTATCCTGTAGGCTGTAGGCTAAGGTAGCAGTTAGCTGTTAGAGGCACGCGGCACGTAGCTCCCAGGGGCGGTCCCCGGCACGCTACATCACTCACGCGACATGCAATTCTGTCCATTAGTTGTAAGGTAACGTACACGAGCCTAGGTTACTTCGTAAGTCATTTGTTTTGTAATTACGTATGCGCTACGTATGCGCTAGACGCTCCAGAGACGCCCTTAATTATGGTATTGATATTATTGTTTAGGCTTAGCCCTTAGGTAAAGTCGGCCGAGGGCCACAGCTGACTCACATCGAGCTCTGCTTCTTGCGGTTCTTATGATAGCAGCTAATAACTTAACATATTTAATATAAGTTTGTTAAATAAAATAGAAAATAAATCGTATCGTAAATCGTTGTATGCGGTTAAGTTTCTAGTTGATTGTTTAATATATTCTGCACCTGATTGTATTATACGATAGCAAAATATTTAAGTGTAAGAATAAATTTCGCTACGATTATAAAAATTTGTATTCGACTGTATAATTATTTATATAGAATTAATGACTAAATAAATGATGTGGCCATTATGTGAACATTGTGACGTCACGAGATGCTAATGGAGAGTATGTGAATCACTAAACTCACCAATTATTTTTTATGTTTTTATATGATTATCATTTTATAGTATTGCCGTTTCTCTACCAGTTGTTGCAAATATTTTGAACTGTTTGGATCCTTCTTTTGCCGAGCTTGATCCGATGTAAAAAAATATTGTTCAGTCATTTTTTACTTAAGTAAGAAAGTACTTTGAGCAATTCTCATAATGTTTATTCTACGTTATGATAAGTATGTATATGGTGCGTTTATATGTACCTATTGATTAAAATAAATAACTTATTGCATTATGTCTTTTATTAATGTTAACTAGACACAACCTTCAAATGTAATACGATTTCATTTCGAAACTTTTTACGCTTCTAGAAGAAATTTAGTACATATTGTAACACTTTCTCTATCTCCATCCATATTTTTTACAAGCTTTTATCTATAATAAATACAGATTGTTCTCACAACTAGCGCCATCTAGTTGTATTAAATAAATAAATAGGTAATAAATATTTTCATTTTTCAGTACATTTATACACAGCGCCATCTAGTTCCAAGCTAAGCCGAAGCTTGTGTTATGGCAACTAGATAACGGAATAAATTACTAGTATATAGGATTAGTCTTAATATATCATGTACAATATTAAAAGGAAACTGATTTCTTGTTCCATTATAGTTATCGATTGGGTAAGCAATTGTTTGTTTGGTGAAATCAATATTGTTTTGTTGTAGCACTTACTTGGTATAAAACTAACTGTTTAAACATTTCTACTACTATTCTATTCGTACTAAATGAAAATACGCATTACTTAAAGTGAAGCAAATTTACTTTTTGCTTGGTCTGTCATGTGTTTTAACAGACTTCTTTTTAAGTAATTCATTAAATCATGTTATAAAATAAATTAAGTAGTCTCCCCACTCGAATTTCAAGTCGAAAATCGGTATGAAATGGTGATAATGGTGTGCCAGGTTCGGGGCGGTGGTGAGGTAAGGGCAAAGAACAAGAGCGCTCATGTGGTATAAAGTTTAATGAATATGTCTAAGCGATGGCGGCGACGGCGGCGACGGGCGGCGCCAGCGCGGCGGGCGCCGGCGCCAGCGAGCGCACGTCCGACACGGGCTCGGACGGCGCCGGCTCGTCCTTGGGCTCCGTCACCAGGATGTGGTCCGGCTGCGGCTTCTTGGGCCCGTTCTTGCCCTGCTGGTCCCACGGCAGCATGATCTTCACCTGCACCCGACCAAACCGCCTCATAAATAATATATACATTTTGACATTGTATACTTTTATATACAAGTGGGCACTATATGATATTTGTTTTATACAATTGAGTTATAACTTATAGCAAACCGAAGACCCTCGAGTGAGGTCTCAATAAATTGAACTTTCAAAAATCATTGTTTTTTTTGCGCTATTCACGGATCCATCTTAAGATATTGATCGTGTGTTGGAATTTAATTGACGCGATCAACTAAATCATGTAAATACCACGCCATCACAATAGCAGATTTAGTCATTGTTTTAACAATTGACATTATATTGCAAGTGTAATAACACAGAACAACTATGTTGAAACCATCAAATGTAAAATCACCATAATATCTTTTAAATATATTTTTAGCAAAAGGTTTTTCAGTTTAGTTATTTTTATCTCTGATATTTGTATTTTACTTCTTTCTTCATTTTAATATATTAAAATAATTATTTGTAGTGCTTGCACCGTACCAGAGCCCATACAGATGAACCCTCCAATAAACAAGCACAACTTTACTCTTCCACAAATAATTAGAATACAACCGATAGCAGGCTGCAATCCCTGATAATGTGGATTTTTAGTAAAGTAATTTTATATTACCTTAGAAAATATTGTGTATGTATTTATTTATATCTATACCCTACTCAGTGTTCCTACCGTTCCAGTCTTTCTTTACAAATAATTATAAAGGTTGCCTGGAAGAAATCACTTTTTAGTGATAAGGCCGCCTATTACATTTCTTCTGTTTCTGTACAAATAGTCTCTAAGTTTTTGATTGTAATAAAGGGTAAATAAAAAAAAAATATATATAAATTAAAATATAATACAGTACCTTGATACCGAGCACTCCTTGTCTCAACAGTACGTGTCTGGTGGCCGTATTGACATAGTCATTGCAGGGGTCACCGGAGTGGATCATGAGTCCGTCCACAAACTTCATGGACTTGGCCCTCTGGCCGCGCAGCTTGCCCGACACCACGACCTCGCAGCCGCGCGCGCCCGACTCCATGATGAAGCGCAGCACGCCGTAGCACGCGCGCCGCACCGCCAGCCCTGACCAGAGCACATGCATTGTACACTTTAGTTACACTACATCTATGCTTCTTTAACTACTCTTATAAATTATGGGCCAAATGTGTATCGCAACTGACAACTGACAATATTGTTCCAAAGCGATTCATAGTGAATCCGTAATGCCACAAATAAAACTATTAGTGAACTTACATTTTTGAGAAAGCCCTTTAACTTTTATAAGGCAGAAATACATTTCTAATTTAATGGAAACTGTTTTCTTCTTTGACTTTAACACACAGATGTGGGAAGAAAATAATTTCAACTGTAGGTGTATGGGTGAACTGTAGGTGTAAGAACAGAAGGGATAATGTGCCCAAACTGTAAGAGACCCGAGACCAAAAGGTAAACTTCAGAGCCTTAACAAAACAGGTACTTTAGCCTTAACAACTAACTTGTATCTTAATTAGTCAGTTCCTCTCATATTATCCTACAATATGAATGAATAAACAATATGGATATCATTTTTTCTTTATGAAATGGTATACATACAATCCAATGTATAATCAAGAGCAATTGAAAAATCTAATGATCAGGGAAGCATCTGTTGCGGTTCAATTTTACATTACTTTTAGAGAAGTTGAAAGAATTGATGGAATCTTAATATTCCGTAATTAATAAAGCTTTGAAAATATCCATAGAGGTTACATTTGGTTTGACACATTACAAACGGAGCAATGAGACAGTATAAGATGTTGCTTACCTCCAATGAGCTTGTATCTTAAAGATTCTGCTTGGGCAATAGCACAAAGACCACGGGTGGCCACTTTCTCTGCGTATAGCTCTACCGACTGCTCGGGAATGTTAAAGCGCTTTTGCACAACAGATGTCAGCTCACGGATGCGGCGCCCCTTCTCGCCTAAAACACTCTGTGTCCTGGTCGCCATAATGATGATTTCTGATCGTGTTGGCGTCACACGTACTTCCACTCCCGAGTATCCATCCTCAGCGAGCTCCCTTGTAAGGAACTCGTTTAACTCCGCTTTAAAAACACCGTCTCCGACGAACTGAAATTTTTAGAGGTTATGTTTTTCTTTTCAGATATTTTAGATTCACACAAATTGCATATGTATATGACACTGTCATCGTAAACATGTGTAGTAATGCAAGAGAAAACATCATTTTTTCAAATTCAACATAGAATATTCAATAATAACAACAATTTCTTTGCCTAGGGTTAAGGAACATCAGAAACATATCCAAAATAATCACATTAAAACACTAAAAAAAATCGTCTGAAAAACTTTTTCACACATTGTTTTGGTTATGATGAAGGTTTTACTTAATATATTTAAAGATTATTACGATTATACACGACATACTTTTCGTTTTTTGGAAATATTGTTCACCGCCATGGTTGCAACAGAACGGAGTTCAACTTGAAAAGACAGCTAAACGTCAATGTCAACTTCGCATAATTTTATACACATAGATTAAACATGCGCCAAAGAAATAGTCAGTCAACCACAGCCATGTGTGTAATAACTAAATGTTTACAACTTGTAAACAAAAAGATAGTAGAAAATAAAAAGAAATAAATAAGAATTTAGTAGTGTATTGCTTACAATTTTTTCATTAATAATTTTATTCGTATAAAACTTGCGTTAGCTTAGCTGGTTACGTGTTACTGTAGTTGTGATTGTTTTAGTATACGGTCACTTAATAATTTTTTTAAGCTATTAAGATTGAAAGTTTCAATTGATTCGCTAGTGTATTCATAAAATATTATCATAATCTATTATATCTCCCTAGTCCTTGTCCAAAGTTGGTTATA